>JAJOOG010046281.1:0-11063 GCA_029582565.1 Solanum infundibuliforme
CAAATTCAAACGACCATATCTCTTATAATATAAATAATTACATGAGCCATTACCTATTAAATTAAAGGTATTTGAATCTACTTTCCAACGCCACAAATTTTGCGTTAATCCAACTTTTGAGTAAAATGTTATGACTATTTTAGTAACCTTTATAGTGCTGTTACGAATTAGCCGACGGGAAAACATTAAAAAGTGTTGTTTTTATTTTTTTACCTCCAAGAAAACCCTAAACAAATTTATTGACTATTAAAAGGCTCAAAACAATCAGATTTTCATCTGTTTATTCATCATTCTCTTCTCTCTCAAACCCTAGTGCAAAACCCTAAGGAAAAATCAAAGTAGAAGACCCCATTCAAGATTCTTTCAACTCAAATTACTCCATACGATTATGAATCACTAATGAAAATCATAATTCTTGGCCATAGAGATTTCAAGAAACTAATTTAAGAATCTCAAGAAAGGTTTTCTTGATCGTTTACCTTCAAGCTAGGGTTTCAAGTCTTCTAATCAAGTTCTTCTTCAAGATTTTTCAAGATTCTTCAAGAACTGTGTTCTTCCAGGTATGTAAGGCTATCATAGTGTTTGACTAGTTTGTCCTCACACCCTACATCTACTTTCAAATCAATAAAACAGTAATCTAGGATACTTTCCCTAGATTTTGAGTATTCTTGAGATAAGTTGATTTGAGTTCTTGAGTTTATGGTTCTTTTAAAAATTCTATTCCTAATTATTGAGTTTTAAACTAACTATTGAGGAAGTAGGAGAATGAGAAGATTCATATACATGAGTTCCATATTATTATTTAGACCCTTGATTCGAGTCGTTCATGCCCATAAATTCCGCATGAACTCCATACATTGAGTATCGTCGAGAGGAGTAGCATCTTCAAGTTCTAAGTCTTTGAGCATTGAGTTCTTAATCCTTTTTAGATTATATTTCTACTTATGGGACTACTACATGTTACCCATGAAGCCCTTGAGTTCAGTTGTTCATGCCCATAATTCCGCATGAACCTATGAGTCGAGCAGTCTAAAGATGAGTAGTATCATTGAGTTTTGAGTTTTGAGTACTGAGGTTCTTTATTTCTATTAAGATCCCCGAGTTGAGTCGTTCATGTTCATAATCCCACATGAACCCTATGATTTGAGTTATAAATTTTAAATAGCTTTTTAAAGCCAACACTTGAGTTCTTAAACTTAGTTTTGAGAAAGTAAATATGAGTTTTGAGAAAAGAGTTTTCTAAAACATGATCAGTATGACAATCGGGTATGCCATCAATGTATCAGTAGTATGGTATCTAGATATACCATCAATGTTTATGCAGTATGGCTTCCTGAGTCATCAATGATCATATTATAATATGATTTTGAAATATTTTTGAGAAAAAGCAGAGTTGAGTTCATTTTCTTTAAAATGATATATAGGAACTAAGTATTCCCAAGAGTAAAATGTTTTCACATTTAAGATGAGAGGAAACTAAGATTTCCAAATGAGTTTTGAGCAGTTTGAGTACCATCTCTTTAAGAGAAAGGTTTTTGAGTAATTATCTCAAACCACAGAAAAGTTATGTTTTTAAACATATGAGCTAGTATATTTTGGGAGTAGTATTGAACACCGATATGGGGGAGAGTTAAGATAACTCACAGCCCCCATAAATCATGTGGCCAACGTGGGCATACTTTTAGATGATTCCTTATGCTTTTTAGCATAGACTAGTGGATCCACTTATGAGTAGGTATTATACCCTGGCAAAGTATAGGATAGCTCTTGCAGCGTGAGCGAGACGTTGTATCATCGCATAACTCATAGTGATGGTTGTCGGTTACAGAAACTCCCACAGAGATATTTGTAATTTTATATACACAGAGTTTACTTGTATTTTCATATACAAATAGATTTTATATTGTATTCTTGCATACAAACTAAGTATATTGTATTCTTAAATACATTGAGTTAATTTCTATTATTTTAAAAGCTTTCCATATATTGCATCTCTTATTGTTGCTTTATATTTAGTTGAGTATCGAGAGTTTGGGTACCAAGAATCGAGTGTCTTATTATTGGGTTGAGCCTTATTTCATTGAGTTGAATATCTTATTATTGAGTTGAGTCTTATTTCACTGAGTTGAATATTTTATCTTTCAGTTGAGTATTTTATTCCTGAGTTGAGTTAGTTGAGTGAGTTAAGTAGAGATAAGTATGTTTCCTTTTTATAAAGTTCAAGCTTATGTTATGCTTTAGATTTACCCTTACATGCTCGTAGATTCCACGTACTGATATATTTAAAAACTTGTGGAAGACCCTTTGTTCATGTTCAAATATAAGTATGATACTTGCTTTATTTGGATTGATGTAGAGCAATTGGTCTTGAACCATAGAATTGACATGAGGGTTGATGAAATGGTCAATGCAGGTAATTTTTGTAATTGTTTTATATATCAATCAATATATAATCATGAATCTAGCTAAAAACATTTCTTATATAATTTTCTTAATAATATTTTTTGTTATCAAATCTCTTTTCCACTAAATAAAACTCTTTTTAAATTTATGTTGCATGCAGGGCTAGTGGATGAGGTGCGGCAGATTTTTATTCCTGATGCAGATTACACCAAAGGAATCCGACGGTCCATCGGTGTCCCTGAAATGAAAAGATATTTAATAGAAGAAACCAACATAGACGAAGATGATGAATCAAAGAAGACGATTCTTCAATCTTCAATTGCGAATATCAAGTGTAATGCTCATTTATTAATTTGTCGCCAACTTGACAAGATTCAATGGTTAATGAATGAGAAAATGTGAAAATCTTTTTGTGAAAAGATTTACTCAGAAATGATGATCACAATATTAATATTGAGTGAACATAAACTATCATTATCTCTATCTTGAGTTATTTTTTATTTTCGGCAACTTAACTTTGGACCTATTTTATATAGTTTGTATCGCATTACAAATATAAGTATATGATATGACCCTTCTTTCCATATATATTATTCTTGTCTGTAAAAACATTGTTATTTATAGAACAAATATTTAAGCTTTAAAAAAATATTTATTTTAAGTTTTGATCCAAGACCAAGCCCCAAGTCCAAGTCCAAGTCCAAGTCTTCTATATTTAATATATATTAATATAAATACGTACTAACACAATTACATGAGATAATTCATAATGTCAAGGTAATAGAGTGATAAAATAAATGACCATAAATGTTCGGGAAGATTCTACCCTAAAAGAATTTGAAAGAATAGAATTATTAACTCAAAATTTAAAATTGTTACATAGACAAAGAAGAGAAAATAGTAAATTTGCAATCTATCGATAATGATCATTTAAGGAAATATATTCTACCTAATTCAATCACGGTGATGGAAGCTTAATTCAATAAAATATTTATCTATTATTACATGCTGCACAAGTTAAAATAAATACTTGTAATTCAAATAGTTATCGATAATTGTTCACTTCCCTCTAATGGAATTAGATTTAAAACTTATGACGTGTTGTTAAATAATGTAAGAATTGACGCATTATCACTTTAATATATTCCTTGAGAAATATTATTGAGTTCTTTTTACAATCCTTTTGAAATCGATCTTTTCGTCAATTCTATATGTGATATCCTAACAATGTACATCTAGAAACGTCATCTTAAAATTATTTAAGCTTAATCACCAAAATTCAAGGTGACGTATCTGTATATTTTTTCAAGAACTATTCTCAACCTAAAAGATATGAAATGTGTGTGTGTATATATATATATATATATAACTTGGTATACCAATTAATAAGTTCATAATAACATTTTAACTATGCAAGCTCAGTTGTATGTGATCTTCTAACAATGTACATCTAATAACTTTATCTTAAAATATATTTAATAATAATTACCAAAATTCAAGTTGACATATCTATAAATTTTTCAAAAGTCATTCTTATCCTAAAAGATATCAGTAATTCTGAATATGATATGTCAATTAATAAGTCCACAAACATATTTTACTATAAAAGCTTAATGCAATTTCTTTCATAGCCACCATCGAGAATTATTTTTTTTTTACATAGTATATTCCATCTCAAGCAAGGTTTCTACTTATTAACTTTATATTTACAAGATTTTTTAATGTCTGACTGTATGAATGAGTAGTTTTCATGAGATTATTTACTATTGTAAGCTAATTATTATTTTGATTTTAGTTTATGTGTAGCTAAAATGAATACTTTCATCAGCAACAAGAAGTTCAACCACAAGAAAGTTGTGTTCATAATGGGGGAAACAGGAACGGGAAAATCCGGTCTCTCTATTGACCTTGCCACCCATTTTCGAGGAGAAATAATCAACTCAGACAAAATGCAAGTATATAAGAGAGTTGAAATTGTTGCAAACAAGATCACATACACTGAGAAACAAGGTATACGACACTATATGTTAGGTATATATACATATATTTATTTCCAACAATACTTATATCATATGACTACCTATATAATTTAATAGTAGTAATTGTAGATTCTAGTGTAAAATATACTTTACTATTAAATTATTATTTATACCAATTCTGAGAAAGTTAATTTGATCACATTTTCTTAGGTGAAATTGAGCAATATTCCGACTTCACAGCTGGAGATTTTTGTATGCAAGCTATTGTGTACATAGAAATTTTTTTGAATACTCAATGTGTTCCAATTATTGTTGGAGGGTGAAATTCGTATAATGAAAAACTTGTTGAAGACAGTGTGTTCATGCTCAAATATAAGTATGATAATTGCTTTAATTGGATTGATGTAGAGCAATTAGTCTTGAACCGTAGAGTTGACATGAGGGTTGCTCAAATGGTCAATGCAGGTAATTTTTGTAATTGTTTTATGTATCATTCAAGATATAATCATGCATCTATCTAAAAACTTTTCATATATAATTTTCCTAATAATATTTTTGGTTATCAAATCTATGTTTCACTAAATAAAACTATTCTTTAAATTTGTGTTGCATGTAGCCCTTGTGGATGAGGTGAGGTAAATTTTCATTTCAGATGCAGATTAAACCAAAGGAATCTGACGGACCATTGGTGTCCCCGAAATGGACAGATATTTAAGAGAAGAAACAAATATAGACGAAGATGATGAATGAAAGAAGATGATTCTTTAATCATCAATTGCTAATATCAAGCGTAATACTCGTTTATCAAGCTCAGTTGTATGTGATCTTCTAACAATGTACATCTAATAACTTTATCTTAAAATATATTTAATAATAATTACCAAAATTCAAGTTGACATATCTATAAATTTGTCAAAAGTAATTCTTATCCTAAAAGATATCAGTAATTCTGAATATGGTATGTCAATTAATAAGTCTACAAACAAATTTTACTATAAAAGCTTAATGCAATTTCTTTCATAGCCACAATCAACAATTTTTTATTTTTTTTACATAGTGTATTCCATCTCAAGCAAGGTTTCTACTTATTAACTTTATATTTACAAGATTTTTTAATGTCTGACTGTATGCATGAGTGGTTTTCATGATATTATTTTTTATTGTAAACTAATTATTATTTTGATTTTATTTTATGTGTAGTTGAAATGAATACTTTCATCAACAATAACATGTTCAACAAGAAGAAAGTGGTGTTAATAATGGGAGCAACAGTAATGGGAAACTCCCTACTCTCTGTTGACCTTGCCACCCATTTTCAAGGAGAAAAAGTCAACTCGGACAAAATGCAAGTATATAAGGGATTTGAAATTGTTACAAACAAGATCACACACAATGAGAGGCAAGGTGTACGACACTATTTGTTAGGTATATATATCTATTTCCAACAATATTTATATCAAATGACTACCTAGATAATTTCATAGTAGTAATTGTTGATTCTAGTGGAAAATATACTTTACTAATAAAAAATTATTTATTCCAATTCTGAGAAAGGTAATTTGATCATATTTTCCTAGGTGAAATTGAGCCAGATTCCGACTTCTCAGTTGAAGATTTTTGTTTGCAAGCTATTGTCTACATAGAAATTTTTTTGAATACTCAACGTGTTCCAAATATTGTTGGATGGTCCATTTCGTATGTTGAAAAACTTGTGGAAGACCTTGTGTTCATGTTCAAATATAAGTATGATACTTGCTTTATTTGGATTGATGTAGAGCAATCACTCTTGAACCGTAGAGTTGACATGAGGGTTGATCAAATGGTCAATGCATGTAATTTTTTTAATCGTTTTATGTATCAATCAAGATATAATCATGCATCTAGCTAAAAACTTTTCTTATATAATTTTCTTAATAATACTTTTGGTTATCAAATCTATGTTCCACTAACTAAAACTCTTCTTTAAATTTATGTTTCATGCTGGGCTAGTGGATGTGATGCAGCAGATTTTCAATCCAGATGCAGATTACACCAAAGGAATTCGACAGTCCATTGGTGTCCCCGAAATGGACAACTATTTAAGAGAAGAAACAAATATATACAAGGATGATGAATTAAAGAAGATGATTCTTCAATCGTCAATTGCTAATATGAAGCGTAATACTCGTTTATTAATATGTCACCAACTTGACAAGATTCAACGATTAATAAATGAGAAAATGTGGTTGGTGCATCATATTATTGCTACTGACATTTTCAAAGGAGATAGAAAAGAAGTTGTTGACTAAGCATGGAGGAATACCATTTTGCAACCATTCTTGGATATTGTGAAAAGATTTCACAAAAATGACGATCACAATATTATTAATGAGTGAACATAAACTATCATTATCTCTATCTTGAATTATTTTGTCTCTTCGGCACTTTAATTTTGGACCTATTCTGTACAGTTTGTATCGCATTACAAATATATGTATATATAATATAACCCTTCTTTCTAGATATATTATTCTTGTCTGTAAAAACATTATTATTTATAGAGCAAATATTTAAGCTTTATAAAAAATATTTATTTTAAGTTCTGATCCAAGCCCACACCCGAAGTCCATGTCGAAGTCTTCTATATTTAATATATATTAATATAAATACGTACTTACACAATTACATGAGATCATTCATAATGTCAAGGTAATAGAGTGAGAAAATAAATGACCATAAATGTTCAGGAAGAATCTACCCTAAAAGAATTTGAAAGAATAGAATTCTTAACTCAAAATATAAAATTGTTACATAGACAAAGAAGAGTAAATAGTAAATTTACAATCTATCGGTAATGATCATTTAAGGAAATATATTCTACCTAATTCAATCACGGTGATGGAAGTTTGATTCAATAAAATCTTTATCTATTATTACTTGTTGCACAAGTTAATATAAATACTCGTAATTGAAATAGTTATCGAGAATTGTTCCCTTCTGTAATGATCAGGTTCCGTCATTATAGAAAAGCCAACAGGGAAAATTTTAGGACGGAAAACTTTTTCGTAGTATCTTAATATTTCCCAACCTAGTCCAGATTTGGAGGTAATTGGAGTCTTAAAGCTGGTAGCAATTGGGCGAGTTGATTTTGATTTTGATGACATGAATAGTTAGATAACTCGTTAAAGAACCCGTACGACTTTACGTAATTGAATTCGAGAGAGTAGAACTCCAAGAATAGATCTTAGCATAAAGGGTATTTTCTGAGCGTCGTGGGTTATAGGTGTGTTGTGAAATGGAAGTCTTGTAATTCTTTAAATAGCTCACTAGTTCGGGAATGTCACTTTGACATTGGGTTTTGCCGCTCTGGTGGGGCCGTTGTAGCGGGGGTGCCGATTTGGTGGGCCCGACGCGACTTCAAGTCGTTAATAAACCCCTAAACGACCTTATTTGGCACTTTTCGATATTTAGAGCTAAGGAACGAACCCCATTCAAATGCTACTCGTATTTCACCATTCTTGAGGCTAAGGTAAGCTTTTCACTCCCCGAATCCATTTTTCAATCAGTAGAACGTAATAGAATGAGAAATTAATGATGGGGGAGAGTTTTTATATAGAGTCTATGGTAGAAACAACCCTAATTTGGATAATTGGGATCATGCGTTTGATCTAGGGTTCATAGAATTGTTAGTAATTAAGGTAATTAGTGATTGTTTATTGATTCCCATATATTATTGATTGTTTGTAGACCAAGAACAAGCGGAACGAATCCGGAAAGGGAAGGATCAAGTTTGTTAGGGTTTCTAGCTTGTTTCGAGGCAGGTGATGGTTGTGATTATATGATTGTGTGATGTATGCTTGTTCTTGCTTCATTATGATACTTGTATATGTATGAATGTTGCAATGTTTATCACACTTGTGTTTGTGATTGTGGTGTGTTGAATGGATCGGTTGCCACGTTTTGGCATAACCAACTTAGATCAGTTGCCATGTTTCAGCATAAAATAGTGACATGCGAGACAAGTATCCCCAATTGTTCGTTGATTCAGGTACTACCTCATTCTTTCCTTAGCCTATTTTTCCTAAGTTTTGTCACTCAGGGACGAGTGATGGGTAAATTGGTATCTATTGTAACGACCGGGTTCTGTCATTATAGAAAAGCTAACGGGGAAAAATTTTGGGTTGGAAAACTTTTTCGTAGTATCTTAAAATTTACAAACCTAGTTCAGATTTGGAGGTAATTGGAGTCTTAAAGGTGTACGGAAATCTGGTAGCAATCGGGTGAGTTGATTTTGATTTTGATTACATGGGTAGTTGGATAACTCGTTAAAGAACCTGTAATTCTAAATATGGCATATCCATACATTTTTCAAAAGTCATTCTTATCCTAAAAAATATCAGTAATTCTGGATATGGTATGTCAATTAATAAGTCCACAAACAGATTTTACTAGAAAAGCTGAATGAAATTTCTTTCATAGCCACCATCAAGAAAAATATTATTTTTTTACATAGTATACCATCTCAAGCAAGGTTTCTACTTATTAACCTTATATTTACAAGATATTTTAATGTCTAACTATATGCATGAGTGGTTTTCATGAGATTATTTACTATTGTAAACTAATTATGATTTTTATTTTATTTTATTTGTAGCTAAAATGAATACTTTCATCAACAATAACAAGTTCAACAAGAAGAAAGTGGCATTAATAATGGGAGCAACATAAACGGGTAAATCTCTTCTCTCTATTGACCTTGCCACCCATTTTTGAGGAGAAATAATCAACTCGGACAAAATGCAAGTATATAAGGGACTTGAAATTGTTACAAACAAGATCACACTCACTGAGAAACAAGGTGTACGACACAATTTGTTAGGTATATATATTTATTTCCAACAATATTTATATGAAATGACTACCTAGATAATTTGATAGTAGTAATTGTAGATTCTAGTGGAATATATACTTTACTAGTAAAAAGTTATTTATTCCAATTCTGAGAAAGTTAATTTCATCACATTTTTGGTGAAATTGAGCCAGATTTCGACTTCACGGCTGGAGATTTTTTTTTGCAAGCTATTGTCTACATATAAATTTTTTTGAAGACTCAATGTGTTCCAATTATTGTTGGAGGGTCGAATTCGCATATTGAAAAACTTGTGGAAGACCCTGTTCTCATGTTCAAATATAAGTATGATACTTGCTTTATTTCGATTGATGTAGAGCAATCAATCTTAAACCGTAGAGTCGACATGAGGGTTGATCCAATGGGTAATGCAAGTAATTTTAGTAATTGTTTTATGTATCAATCTAGATATAATCAATCATGCATCTAGCCAAAGAGTTTTCTTATATAATTTTCTTAATAATAATTTTGGTTATAAAATTTATGTTCCACTAAATAAAAATTTTCTTTAAATTTATGTTGCATGAAGGGCTAATGGATGAGGTGCGGCAAATTTTCATTACAGATGCAGATTATACCAAAGGAATCCGACAGTCCATTGGTGTCTCCAAAATGAACAAATATTTAAGAGAAGAAACAAATATAGACGAATATGATGAATCAAAGAAGATGATTCTTTAATTGTCAATTGCTAATATCAAGCGTAATACTCGTTTATTAATTTTTCACCAACTTGACAAGATTCAACGGTTAATAAATGAGAAAATGTGGTTGGTGCATCATATTATTGCTACTGACATTTTCAAAGAAGATAGAAAAGAAGATGTTGACGAATCATGGAGGAATACCATTTTGCAACCATGCCTGGATATTGTTAAAAGATTTCTCAAAAATTATGATCACAATATTATTATTGAGTTAACATAAACTATCATTATCTCTATCTTGAGTTATTTTGTCTCTTTGGCACTTTAATTTTTGACCTATTTTGTACAGTTTGTATTGCATTACAGATACATATATGATATTACCCTTCTTTCTATATATATTATTCTTGTCTGTAAAAACATTGTTATTTATAGAGCAAATATTTAAGCTTTATAAAAAATATTTATTTTAAGTTTCGATCCAAGCCCAAGCCCCAAGTTCAAGTCCAAGTCTTCTATATTTAATATATATTAATATAAATACATACTTACACAATTACATGAGAGCATTCATACTGTCAAGGTAATAGAGTGAGAAAATAAATGACCATAAATGTTCGGGAAGATTCTACCCTAACAGAATTTGAAATAATAGAATTCTTAACTAAACTTTTAAATTGTTACATAGACAAAGAGGAGTAAATAGTAAATTTGCAATCTATTGGAAATGATCATTTATGGAACTATATTCTAGATAATTCTATCACGGTGATGGAAGCTTGATTTAATAAAATCTTTATCCCATATTATATGCTGCACAAGTTAATCTAAATACTCGTAATTGAAATAGTTAACGATATTTGTTCCCTTCCCTTTAATGAAATTAGATTTAACACTTATGACGTGTTGTTGAATAGCGTAAGAATTGACGCATTATCACTTGAATATATTCCGTCAGAAATATTATTGAGTTCTTTTACAATCCTTTTGTAATCGATCTTTTTATCAATTCTGTATGTGATCTCATAACAATGTACATCTAGAAACGTCATCCTAATATTAGTTTAGCTTAGTCACAAAAATTCAAGGTGACGTATCTATATATTTTTTCAAGAACTATTCATATCCTAAAAGATATGAATTATA
>JAJOOG010046293.1:0-10266 GCA_029582565.1 Solanum infundibuliforme
ATGGCTAGCGGCTGCAAAGATGAGTGCTTTTGCTGAGGACATTGAAACCTTGAACCTTAATGCAGTACAGCTACAGCAGTATATGGAAGAGGTTTATACTTGAGCTTGTCTAACCTATAGTCACTACAGATTTAAGACTTACGGCACTTTCAGGGACCGAAAGATTCACAGAGCGTCTCGCTTGGACTACTACCCATGTGACTGCACGAGTGCTCTAGAGTTCTGTTTGATGGAAGGTAAGTGCTGGCGGGAATCGAGGGACTGTTTCTACAAATTTTCATGGAGATGACTTCATATGTACTATAGGAATTTGATTTTGATTTATTGGATTTCTTTCAGAAGAAAAAAAAAAAAGGAAGAGAAAGATCCCAAACACATATTTGAGTCTTGAAATGCAGTAGTAATTTCTATGATTTTCTTTAAACGAAGGCTTTCTAATAGATGGTTAATTTCAGTTACCCTTACTGAATTGACAACACTAGGGGTGTTTGAATGACCACTTTCTTGTATGAAGAAGTGATCTCCAAAATCTGTAAATGTGAATTCATTGCATTAGGATACGGATGGTCCTACAAAATTTTGGGTCAAAAAGTTTCGTTGGGTCATATTTATAAATATTCATAGACTAATACACATAATAAATTGAAATAAATTTTGAATTCCTGTTTCGTCATGCCAAAATGCTAAAAAAAATGGTGTGGATCATAGAAGCTATGAATATCATACTTACTAAATCATTATGGATGGTCATACAAAATTTGGGATAAAAAAGTTTTGGTTAGTCATATTTCTAAACATATATGGATTAATACACATAAAAAATTGAAAAAAAGTCTTGAATTTCTATTTCATAATATCCATAGATGCTAAAAAGAAATGGTGTGGATCATGTAGAGGCTATCGGTATCATTCAATAGTTTATAACGGATGGTCCAGTAAAATTTGTGAACAAAAAGTTTTGGTTAGTCATATATTCAAAATTCATGAATTAAAACACATGAAAAAGTAAAAAGAAAATGGATTCTATAGAGGCTATCGATATCGTTCATTAAGTCATTGCGGATGGTCCCACAAAATTTGTGGTCGAAAAGTTTCGATTAGTCATACTCTAAAAAATTTATGGACTAATACACACAATAAACTAAGGAAAATTTTGAATTCCTGTTTTTTTGACCCCTAAACACTAAAATAAGTGGCGTGGATCCTATAGAAGATATGAGTATCATTAGCCCATGGATCTGGCGCTTTGGGGCACCTAAAGAAAATTTCTAAAAATACTTTATGAGAATCTCCGTAATGAGTTAGGGGAGCATTACGCATAGTCCCGCCATTTTTAAGGCATATTTTCATATTTACGAGCCAAATTTTAAAAATTACGCGACTTTCTTGATTTTTCGTATGTATTAGCCCATGGATCTGGCGCCTTATGCCACCTGAGAAATTTTTCTCAAAAAACTTTACGTATGATCCCGCCATTTTAAGGCATATTTTATCATTTACGAATCAACTTTTCAGAATTACGCAACTTTCTTGGTTTTTTGTGTATATTAATCCATGGATTTGGCGCCTTTGGGCACCCGAATTTTTTTCTGAAAAAACTTTATGAGGACCTCCGTAATGAGTTGGGGAAACATTACAAATAGTCCCGACATTTTTAAGGGATATTTTTGCATTTATGAGACAACTTTTAGAAATTACGCAACTTTTGTAGTTTTTCGTGTGTAGCCCATGCATCTGGCGCCTTGGGGCACCCAAATATTTTTTCTGAAAAAGCTTTATGAGAATCTCCGTAAAGAGTTTGGGAAGCATTACGTATAGTTTTTAGAGGATCTCTGTAATGAGTTACGTAAAGTTTTTTGAGAAAAAAACATTGGGTGCTTCGGGGAGCCGATCCATGGGCTATAACACACACAAAATTGAGGATTTTGGGTAATTCCTAAAAAAGGGCATGTAAATGCGTAAATAGGCGTTAAAAAATTGTGTGAGTATACATGGTGGTTCCCTAACTCATTACAGAGGTCCTCATAAATTTTCTTGAGAAATTTTTTTTGGGTGCTCCGGGGTGCCAGATCCATGGGCTATAAAACGATAATCGAGGATTTTGGGTACTGTCTAAAAAAGGGTCTGTAAATATGGAAATAGGCGTTAAAAATTGTGTAAGTATACATCGTGGTTTCCCAACTCATTACGGAAGTCCTCATAAAGTTTTTTGAGAAAAAAAAATTTGGTGCTCCGGGCCGCCAGATCCATGGGCTATAACACACGAAAAATCGAGAATTGTATGCTACTTTTGAAATAGGACCTGTAAATACAGAAATAGGCATTAAAATAAAGGTGTGAATATAAGTGGTGGTTCCCCAACTCATTACGGAGATCCTCATAAAGTTTTTTGAGATAAAAATGTTAGATGCTCCAGGGCGCCAGATCCATGAGGTATAACACATGAAAAATTGAGTTTTTTCTATAATTCCTTAAAAAAGGCATGTAAATGCGAAAATATGCGTTATAAAAATGGTGTGAGTATACGTGGTGGTTCCCCAATTTATTACAAAGGTCCTAATAGAGTTTTTTGGAGAAAGAATTTAGGTGCTCCAGGGCGCCAAATCCATTGGACTATAACACACGAAAAATTGAGGATTTTGGGTAATTACTAAAAAAGGTTTCGTAAATGGGGAAATATGCATTATAAAAATGATGTGAGTATACGGTGATTCCTCTACTGATTAAGGAGGTCCTCATAAAGTTTTTTGAGAAAAAATTTGGGTGTTTTGGCGCCAGATCCATCGGCTATAACACACGAAAAATTGAGGATTTTGGGTAATGTTTCAAAAGGGCTTGTAAATATGGAAATAAGCGTTAAAAAATGGTGTGACTATACGTGGTGGTTCCCCAACTCATTACAGAGGTCCTCATAAAGTTTGTTGATAAAAAAAAATTTGGTGTTCCAGGGCGCCACATCCATGGGCTATAACACACGAAAAATTGGAGATTTTGGATAATTCCTAAAAAAGGGGATGTAAATGCGGAAATATGCGTTAATAAAATGGTGTGACTATACGTGGTGGTTCCCCAACTCATTACAGAGGTCCTCATAAAGATTTTGAGAAAAAAATTTAGGATGCTCCGGGGCGCCATATCCATCAGTTATTACACACGAAAAATCGAGAATCTTGGGTAATGTCTAAAAAAGGATCTGTAAATGCGGAAATAGGCGTTAAAAATGTGTGAGTATACGTGGTGGTTCAACAACTCATTACAGAGGTCCTCATAAAGTTTTTTTCTCAAAAAACTTTGAGTGCTCCTGGGCGCCGATCACTAGGCTATAACACACGAAAAATTGAGGAATTTGGGTAATTCCTAAAAAAAGGGATGTAAATGCGGAAATAGGCGTTAAAAATGTGTGAGTATACATGGTGGTTCCCTAGCTCATTACGGAGGTCCTCATAAAGTTTCTTGAGAAAAAAAATTTGGGTGCTCCGGAGTGCCAAATCAATGGGCAATAACACACGAAAATTGAGGATATTGGGTATTGTCTAAAAAACGATTTGTAAATGTGGAAATATGAGTTAAAATGGTGTAACTATACGTGGTGGTTCCCTAACTCATTATAGAAGTCCTTATAAAGTTTTTTGAGAAAAAATATTTTGGTGCTTCGGGCTGCCAGATCCATGGGCTATAACACACAAAAAATCGAGGATTTTGGGTATCTCCTGAAATAGGACCTGTAAATACATAAATAGGTATTAAAATAATGGTGTGAGTATACGTGGTGGTTCCCCAACTCATTATGGAGGTCCTAATAAAGTTTTTTGAGAATTTTTTTTTGGATGCTCCAGGGCGCCAGATCATGGGCTACACATGAAAAATCGAGTATTTTGGGTATTTCTTTAAAAAGTGCCTGTAAATGCAAAAATATGCATTATAAAAATAGCGTGAGTATACGTGGTGCTTCCCCAACTCATTACAAAGGTCCTCATAAAGTTTTTGAGAAAATTTTTTAGGGTACTCCGGGGAGCCAGATCCATGGGCTATACACGAAAAATTGAGAATTTTTTGTAATATCTAAAAAGTGCTTGTAAATGCGGAAATAGGCGTTAAAAAATGGTGTGACTATACGTGGTGGTTCCCCAACTCATTACAAAGGTCCTCATAAATTTTTTAAGAAAAAAAAATTGGGTGCTCTGGGGGGCCACATCCATGGCTATAACACACGAAAAATCAAGAATTTTGGATAATTCCTAAAAAAGGGCCTGTAAATGCGGAAATAGACGTTAATAAAATGATGTGAGTATACGTGGTGGTTCCCAACTCATTACAGAGGTCCTCATAAAGTTTTTGAGAAAAGAATTTTGGGTGATCCGGGGTGCCAAATCCATGGGCTAGAATACACGAAAAAATCAAGGATTTTGGGTAATTCTTACAAAAGGAGAGTTTAAATGCAGAAATAGGCGTTAAAAATTGGTATGAGTATACGTGGTGGTTCTCTAACTCATTACAAATGTACTTATAAAAAATTTTGAGAAAAACTTTTTAGGTGCTCTGGGGCACCAAATCCATGGGCTATACACACAAAAAATCTAGGATTTTAGGTTATGTCAAAGAAAGAGCCTGTAAATGTGGAAATAGGCGTTAAAAATGGTGTGAGTGTACGTGCTGGTTCCCCAACTCATTACGGAGTTTCTCATAAAGTTTTTTTTTAAAAAAAATATTTTTGTGCTCCAGGGAGCTAGAGCCATGGGCTATATATAACACACGAAAAATCGAGGATTTCGGGTACTTCCTAAAAGATGGCATGTAAATGCGGAAATAGGCGTTAAAAAAATGATGTGACTATACGTGGTTGTTCCCCAACTCATTACAGAGGTTCTCATAAAGTTTTTTTAAAAAACACTTTGGGTACTCCAGGGCGCCAGATCCATGGGCTATAACACACGAAAAATTGAGGATTTTGGGTATTTTCTAAAAAAATGGGCCTGTAAATGCTGAAATATGCATTAAAAAAATGATGTGAGTATACGTGGTGGTTCCCCAACTCATTACAGAGGTCCTGATAAAGTTTTTTGAGATTTTTTTTTTGGATGCTCCAGGGCCCCAGATCCATGGGCAACACATGAAAAATCGAGTATTTTGGGTAATTCTTTAAAAAGGGCCTTTAAATGCGGAAATATGCGTTATAAAAATGGTGTGAGAATACGTGGTGGTTCCCCAACTCATTACAAAGGTCCTCATAAAGTTTTTTGAGAAAAAAATTTAGGGTGCTCCGGGGAGCCAGTTCCATGGGCTATACACACGAAAAATCGAGGATTTATGGTAATGTCTAAAAAGTGCTTGTAAATGTGGAAATAGGCGTTAAAAAAATGACTTGAGTATACATGGTGGTTCTTCAACTCAATACAGAGGTCCTCATAAAGTTTTTTGAGAAAACTTTTTGGGTGCTCTAGGGCGCTAGATCAATAGGCTATAACACACGAAAAATCAGGATTTAGGATAATTTCTAAAAAAGGGCTTATAAATGCAGAAATAAGCGTTAAAAATGGTGTGACTATGCGTGGTGGTTCCCCAACTCATTATAGAGGTCCTCATAAAGTTTTTTCAGAAAAAAATTTGGGTGCTCCGAGGCGCCAGATCCATCGGCTATAACACCCGAAAAATCAAGGATTTTGGGTAATTCTTATAAAAGGGCATGTAAATACGAAAATATGCGTTAATAAAATGGTGTGACTATACATGGTGGTTCCCCAACTCATTACAGAGGTTCTCATAAAGTTTTTGAGAAAAAAAATTTAGGTGCTATGGGGTGCCAGATTCATGAACACACGAAAACTTGAGAATTTTGGGTAATTCCTAAAAAAGGGCATGTAAATGCAGAAACAGGCGTTGAAAAATGATGTGAGTATAAGTGGTGATTTCCTGACTCATTACGAAGGTCCTCATAAAGTTTCTTAGAAAAAAACATTTGGGTGTTCTGGGGCGCCAGATCCGTGGGCTATAACACACAATAAATCGAGGATTTTAGGTAATTCCTAAAAGACGGCCTTTAAATACGGAAATATGCGTTAAAAAATGGTGTGAGTATACGTTGTGGTTCCTCAACTAATTACGGAGGTTCTCATAAAGTTTTTTGAGAAAAAAATTTATGGTGCTCTAAGGCGTCAGATCCATGGGCTATAACACACACAAAAATTGAGAATTTTGGGTAATTACTAAAAAGGGGCCTGTAAATGCGGAAATATGCATTAAAATAGTGTGAATATAGATTATGGTTCCACAACTCATTATGAAGGTCCTCATAAAGTTTTTTGAGAATTTTTTTTGGGTGCTCCGAGGAGTAAAATCCATGGGCACACAAAAAATCGAGGATTTTGGATTATGTAAAAAAAAAAAACATGTATATGCGGAAATGGGCGTTAAAAATGGTGTGAGTGTATGTGTTGGTTCCCCAACTCATTACAGAGGTCCTCATAAAGTTTTTTGAAAAAAAAATTAGGTGCTCCGGGGCGCCAGATCCATGGGCTATAACACACGAAAATTCGAAGATTTTGGGTAATTCCTAAAGGATGGCTTGTTAATGCGGAAATAGGCGTTAAAAAAATGGTGTGACTATACTTGGTGGTTCCCCAACTCATTACAGAGGTCCTCATAAAGTTTTTTAGAAAAAAACTTTGGGTATGCCGGGGTGCCAGATCCATGGGATATACCACACGAAAAATCGAAGATTTTGGGTAATTTCTAATAAAGGGTCTGTAAATGCGGAAATAGGCTTTAAAATTGTGTGAGTATACGTGGTGATTCCCCAACTCATTACAGAGGTCCTCATAAAGTTTTTTGAGAAAAAATAATTTAGGTTCTCTAGGGCGCTAGATCCATGGGGTATAACACATGAAAAATCGAGGATTTTGTGTAATTCCTAAAAGATGGCTTGTAAATGCGAAAATAAGCGTTAAAAAATGGTGTGACTATACGTGGTGGTTCCCAAACTCATTACAGAGGTCCTCATAAAGTTTTTAAAGAAAAAATTTTTAGGGTGCTTCATGGCGCCAGATCCATGGGCTATAACACACGAAAAATCGAGAATTTTGGGTAATTCATAATAAAGTCCTTTAAATGCGGAAATATGCATTAAAAATGGCTTGAGTATACATGGTTGTTCCTCAACTCAATACGGAGGTCCAAATAAAATTTTTTGAGAAAATTTTTTTGGGTACTCTGGGGAGCTAGATCAATGAGCTATAACACACGAAAAATCAAGGATTTTGGGTAATTTCTAAAAAAAAGGCCTGTAAATGAGGAAATAGACGTTAAAAAATGGTGTGACTATACGTGGTGATTCCCCAACTCATTATAGAGGTCCTCATAAGGTTTTTTCAGAAAAAAAATTTGGGTGCTCCGGGGCGCCAGAACCATAGGCTATATAACACACGAAAATCAAGGATTTTGGGTAATTCCTATAAAAGGGTCTGTAAATGCGGAAATAGGCGTTAATAAAATGGTGTGACTATACATGGTGGTTCCCCAACTCATTACAGAGGTCTTCATAAAGTTTTTGAGGAAAAAAATTTGGGTGCTCCGGAGAACCAGATCCATGAGCTATAACACAAGAAAAATCCAGGATTTTGGGTAATTCCTAAAAAAGGGCCTGTAAATGCGGAAATTGGCGTTAAGAAAATGGTGTGAGTATATGTGGTGATTCCCTAACTAATTACGAAGGTCCTTATAAAGTTTTTTAGAAAAATAAAAAAGCTCCGGGGCTCCAGATCCATGGAATATAACACATAATAAATCGAGGATTTTAGGTATTTTCTAAAAGACGACCTGTAAATGCGGAAATATGCGTTAAAAAATGGTGTGAGTATACGTTGTGGTTCCCCAACTCATTACAGAGGTCTTCATAAAGTTTTTTGAGAAAAATTTTTAGGGTGCTCCAGAGCGCCAGATCCATGGGCTATATAACACACGAAAAATTGAGGATTTTGGGTAATTACTAAAAAAAGGCCTATAAATGTGGAAATATGCGTTAAAAATTGTGTGAATATACATGGTGGTTCTGCAACTCATTATGGAGGTCCTCATAAAGTTTTTTAAGAAAAAATTTTGGGTGCTCTGGGGAGCTAAATTCATGGGCTAACACACGAAAAATTGAGGATTTTGGGTAATGTCTGAAAAAGGGTTTGTAAATGCGAAAATAGGCTTTAAAAAAATGGTTTGACTATATGTGGTTGTTCCCCAACTCATTATAAAGGTTTTCATATAGTTTTTTGAGAAATTTTTTTTGGGTGCTCCAGGGCGCCAGATTCATGTGCTATAACACACAAAAAAATCAAGGATTTTGGGTAATTTCTAAAAAAAGGCATGTAAATGCGAAAATAGGCTTTAATAAAATGGTGTGACTATACGTGCTGGTTCTCCAACTCACTACATAGGTCCTCATAAAGTTTTTGAGAAAAAAACTTTGGGTGCTCTGGGGCGCTAGATCCATGGGGTATAACACACGAAAAATTGAGGATTTTGGGAAATTTCTAAAAAAAGACATGTAAAAGCGGAAATAAGCGTTAAAATAATTGTGTGAGTATACGTGGTGGATCCATAACTCATTACGAAGGTCCTTATAAAAAATTTTGAGAAACTTTTTGGGTGCTCCGGGGCGCCAAATCCATGGGCACACAACAAATCGAGGATTTTAGGTTATGTAAAAAAAAGAGCTTGTAAATACGAAAATAAGCGTTAAAAATGATGTGAGTATACATGTTGGTTCCCCAACTCATTACAGAGGTCCTCATAAAGTTTTTTGAGAAAAAAATTTGGTGCTCTGGGGCGCCTGATCCTAGGGCTATAACAGACGAAAATTCAAGGGTTTTGGGTAATTCCTAAAAAAGGGCATGCAAATACGAAAAAATGCATTAAAAATGGTGTGACTATACGTGGTGGTTCCCCAACTCATTACAGATGTCCTCATAATATTTTTTGAGAAAAAAAATTTGGGTGCTCCGGGGAGCCAGATCTATGGGCTATAACACACGAAAGATCAAGGATTTTGGGTGATTCCTAAAAGAGGGCCTGTAAATGCGGAAATATGTGTTAAAAATGGTGTGAGTGTGGTGGTTCCCAACTCATTACAGAGGTACTCATAAAGTTTTTTGAGAAAAAAAATTAGGGTGCTCTAGGGCGCTAGATCCATGGTTTATAACACACGAAAGATCAAAGACTTTGGGTAATTACTAAAAAAAGGCTTGTAAATGCGCGAATATGCGTTAAAAAAATTATGTGAGTATACATGGTGGTTCCTCAACTCATTACGAAAGTCCTCATAAAGTTTTTTGAGAAAAAATTTTGGGTGCTCTTGGGCGCCAAATCCATTGTCTTCATCTTGGTTTTTCATGTGTATTAGCCCATGGATCTGTCGCCTTAGGTAACCCAAAATTTTTTTCTAAAAACACTTTATGAGGACCTGTGTAATGAGTTGGAGGAGCATTATGTATAGTCCCGCCATTTTATTTTCACATTTATGAGCCAACTTATAGGAATTACATGACTTTCTTGGTTTTTCGTGTGTATTACCCATGGATCTGGGGTCTTGGGCACCTGAATTTTTTTTTTAAAAAAACTTTATGAGGACTTCCGTAATGAGTTGAGAGAGCATTTTGAATAGTCCCGCCATTTTTTTAAGTCATATTTTCGCATTTACGAGCCAACTTTTAGGAATTACGTGATTTTCTTGGTTTTTCGTGTGTATTAGCCCATAGATCTGACGTCCTTTGGCACCCAAAAGAAATTTCTGAAAAAACTTTATGAGGACCTTCATAATGAGTCGGAGGAGCCTTACATATAGTCCTGCTATTTTTTTAAGACATACTTTCACATTTACGACCCAACTTTTACAAATTACATGACTTTTTTTGATTTTTTTTGTGTATTAGCTCATAGATCCGGCACCTTAGAACACCCAAAAATCTTGGGAAAATGCTTAAGTACCCCCCAGCCTATGCCCAAAATCCCTGAGACACACCTAACCTTTACTAAGGTCCTATTACCCCCCCGAACTTATTTTTAAATTAATTTTTTACCACTTTTCGACTTACGTGGCAATATAAACCAGATAGGTTGAAAGCTTTGTTCAACACGCGCTGGGCCCCACTTTTTCAACTTTCTAAAAAGTAAGCTATCAGTTCATTATTATAACTTTGTTAATATATTTTTAGTTAGTTTATAGTTTTCAATGTTTATATATTTTATTTCAAATTTGGGTTTGTAAAATTTTGTAAATATTAT
>JAJOOG010046315.1:0-10698 GCA_029582565.1 Solanum infundibuliforme
CAATACCCAATATGTTCTTTTATGTCTTTTTAGTATTGTTTAAGTTGTGTATGGGATTAGTCCCGAATTTTGTACTCTAAAGTATTAGATGGTTTGAGACATCATGTATAAAGTCTAGAAAGTCTTCCGCTTGCTTTTTCTTTTTATGCAACGTTTTCTTGGTAAAGAAAGTTTTAAATTCCTTATGGTTTTAGTGTCTATGCGATGAATGAATGCTAAGAGGCTTGTATTAGACCTCTTCGAGGTCCAGTACGCCGGTTACGACTAGGGGGTGCTCCCGGGTCGTGACACACTACTATGCTTGTCCATGGACATTTCTCATCTTATGGTGCATGCACAACAGATTGAAGAGGAAAAACTTAGGGAGAAGTCTAGAGAAGCAAAGAGGGCAAGAACGAATGATGGCAATTTTTCATACTCTAGGTTCGGTGGATGGGGTCATTCAAGGTTTCGGCGAAGGTTCTCCGGGAAAGGTTCTTCTAATGTTCCTCTAAGGTCTAAAAATGAAAAGGTGTCTAATTCTAAACCTCAAAGAGGAAATGGTATTGGATTCTTATTGCCTACTTGTGCTAGGTGTGGAAAGAAGTATGAGGGTAAGTGTTTAGCTGGTACAAATGGTTGCTTCAGTTGTGGTAAGAGTGGTCATAAAATGAGGGATTGTCCAATGATTAAGGCTAAGGGAAGAGAGTGAAAGCGAGCTCCTCCTAGTGGTTCGAGTTCCAATGCTCCCAAGCAAAACCGATTCTATGCACTTCAGACTCCTGGTGAGGAAGAGAGTTCTCCCAATGTGGTTATCGGTATGTTGAAAGTTTTACAACTTGATGTGTATGATTTACTTGATCCCTGTGCTACTTTGTATTTTGTGACACCATATATGTCTATGAGATTTGATATGCTTCCCGATGTGTTGTTAGAACCTTTTTCTGTCCCTACCCCTATTGGTGATTCTGTGGTAGCTAAGAGGGTCTATAGAAGATGTCCCATTTCCTTATCCTATAGAGTTACTCTTGTTGATTTGGTAGAGCTTGATATGCTAGATTTTGATGTTATCCTTGGTATGAATTAGCTGCACTCTTGTTATGCTTCTATTGATTGTAGAACTTGTATAGTCAAGTTTCAGTTCCCGAATGAGCCTATCCTTTAGTGGAAGGGGGGAAATTGTATGCCTAAGGTCAATTTGTTTCCTATCTTAAAGCTAGAAAGGTGATTTCTAAGGGTTGCATTTACCATCTAGTTAGGGTGAGGGATATGGATTTTGAAACCCCTACTCTTGAGTAGGTCCCCGTTGTGAATGAATTTACGAAAGTGTTCACAGATGATCTATCCGGTATTCCTTCCGAAAGGGAAATAAACTTTGGTATTGACCTTCTCCCAGATACGCAACCTATTTCTATTCCTTCTTATATAATGGCTCCGACAGAACTTAAGGAGTTGAAAGAGCAATTGAAAGATTTGTTGGATAAGGGTTTCATCCGATCGAGTATCTCTCCATGGAGTGCTCCAGTTTTGTTTGTTAGAAACAAGGATAGTTCACTTCGTATATGTATTGACTACCAACAATTGAATAAGGTGACCATTAAGAATAAGTATCCCCTTCTGAGAATAGATGATTTGTTTGACAAACTTCAAGGGGTAAGCTACTTTTCTAAGATTGATCTTCGGTCGGGTTATCGCTAATTGAGGGTGAAAGAAGAAGATATTCTGAAAACAGCTTTTAGAACCCGATATGGTCATTTTGAATTTTTGGTTATGTCCTTTGGTTTGACTAACGCTCCGACAGTATTTATGGATTTGATGAATAGGGTGTTTAGACAATACCTTGATATGTTTATAATTGTGTTCATTGATGATATATTGATTTATTCAAGAAGCGAGGATGATTACATTAATCATTTGAGGGTTGTGTTGCAAATCCTTAAGGAACAACAACTCTTTACAAAGTTTGGCAAATGTGAGTTTTGGCTAAGGTCTGTGGCTTTCTTAGGGCATATTGTTTCAAGTAAGGGTATTGAGGTGGATCCTATTAAGACGGATGCGGTCAAAAGTTGGCCTAGACCTATATCACCTTACTATAAAAGGTTTGTTGAGGCATTTTTATGATTGCCTCTCCATTGACGACATTGACTCTAAAGAAAGCTAAGTTCATATGGTTCGAAGCTTGTGAGAAGAGTTTTCAAGAATTGAAAGATAGACTTACTTCCGCTCTGGTGTTGACTTTACCGGAAGGTACAAATGATTTTGTGGTGTATTGTGATACCTCCAAAATTGGGATGGGATGTGTGCTTATGCAAAATGGTAAAGTTATTGCCTATGCTCCAAGGCAACTTAAGGTTCATGAGAAGAACTATCCTATCCATGATCTTGAAGTGGCGGTCGTTTTTGCCTTAAAGATTTGGAAGCATTATTTGTATGGAGTCCATGTTGATGTTTTCACCGACCATAAGAGTTTGCAATATGTGTTTAATCAAAAGGATTTGAATCCTCGCCAAAGAAGGTGCCTTGAGTTATTAAAATATTATGATATGAGTGTTCTCTATCACCCCGATAACGCGAATGTTGTAGCGGATGCTCTTAGTCGGTTATCTATGGGTAGCGTTGCTCATGTTGATGATGATAGAAAAGAGTTTGTTCGAGATGTTCATAGATTCGCCCGGTTGGGTGTTCAGTTAGTAGACTCTACCGAGGGTGGTGTTATGGTTCACAATGTCTCATAATCGTCTTTTGTGGCGGATGTAAAGGCCAAGCAAGGTCTTGATCCAATTTTGGTAGAATTGAAAGAAGTGGTGCTTAAAAAGTCCATAGAGGTTTTCTCCCAAGGGGGAGATGGTGTCCTTAGATATCAAGGTTGTTTGTGTGTTCCTAATATTTATGACATGTGGGAACAAATCTTGTTAGAAACCCATAGTTCTGGGTATTCCATTCACCCGGGAGCCACCAAGATGTACCGTGATTTGCGAGAGATATATTGGTGGAATGGAATGAAGAAGGATATTACGGGATTTATGGCTAAGTGTCCTAATTTCCAACAAGTGAAAGTTGAGCATCAGAGATCAGGAGGTTTATCCCAAGATATTAGTATACCTACTTAGAAGTGGGAAGATTTGAATATGGACTTCATAGTTGGGCTACCATGTACTCGGTGACAACATGACTCGATTTGGGTTATAGTATATTGAATGACGAAATCAAACCATTTCATTCCAGTCAAGGTTTATTATTCTGTGGAGGATTTCTCTAAGTCGTATTTGAGTGAAATGGTAAGGTTGGATGGAGTACCCTTTTCCATTATCTCCGATAGAGGTACTCACTTTATTTCTCAGTTTTGGAAGTCTTTCCAAAAAGGTCTTGGCACTAAAGTTAAGCTTAGCACGACTTTTCATCCACAAACCGATGGGCAAGCGAAGCGTACTATCCAAACTTTGGAAGATATGTTGAGAGCGTGTCATCGATTTCAAGGGAAATAAGGATGATCATTTGTCATTGATTGAGTTTGCTTATATAACAACTATCACTCTAGTATTGGTATGTCTCTATTTGTGGCTCCATATGGTAGGAGGTGTAGATCTCTCATAGGTTGGTTTGAGGTGGCTGAAATCACCTTGATAGGAGCCGAGTTAGTTCATAAGGCTATGTAAAAAATTCGACTTATAAGAGAGAGGTTGAGAACATCCCATACTGAAGAAGAGATCTTGAATTTGATGTTCATGATTGGGTTTACTTGAAAATCTCACCCATGAAGGGTGTAATGAGGTTTGGTAAGAAAGGGAAGCTAAGTCCCCGTTTTGTAGGCCCATATCAAATTTTGAGACGTGTTGGTAAGGTTGCTTATGAGCTTGATTTGCCAAATGAGTTGGCATTGGTGCATCCTGTTTTCCCCGTCTCTATGTTAAAGAAGTGTGTTAGAGATCCGACATCCATAGTTCCCTTAGAAGGTTTGGGAGTTCATGAAAGTCTTTCTTATGAGGAAGTCCCGGATGAGATTTTGAACCGGCAAGTCAAGAAGTTGAGGAATAAAGAAGTTGCTTCCGTGAAAGTGTTATGGAGGAATCATTTAGTTGAGGGTGCTATTTGGGAGGCCAAGCCGATATGAAGTCCCAATATCCTCTTCTTTTTCCTTCTACTCCTCCATTGGCTTTAGGTAAAGAGTTCCTCGTGGTTTGCTTTTGTTGTGATATCATGTGTGTTTTAGATATTCCCATTATTTCCTTATGTTATGCATGTTCATGTGAAACTTGTGTTTTGAAAGAAAATGAGTTTACATGATTTAGTTTCCTCATGTTGTAGTGCATTGAGTATAAGTTGCCTATAGACTTCATGAGATGAATTGAAGAACATGCCTTAGCTTGGAGTTGAGAATTCTTCCTTGGATATAAGCTATGTGTATAGATTGATAGCTCATGACTGTAATAAACAAGGTAAAATTATTGTATAATATACTTGAAAAGTGAAACCTATAGCATAGCTACGTTCTAAGACTCTACTCTTCTTGTATAAGCTGCCGTGTCCTCTTTTGAACAGTTTATATCCAAAAATAAAATATTTCAGTTCTGAATGATGATAAGTTGACGAGTCAAACCTTTTCTAAAAAAATTGAACTTGTGTGCTACTCCCGTATCCTCTTGGAATTGGAGTTGAGCTTTTCTTGTAAATTATAACTCTAAGACTTGTAGGAGAACAGTGTAAATTGAACTCATTGACTTCATTTGGACGAAGATTGCAAGACATCAAAAATCCATTATTGCATTGAAAGAGCAGTCAACATTCTCTCCAAATTGCCAGTGGAGATTGAATAGGAAGACCTTTAATTGTATATTTCTTAATCCAGGAATCACATCCACTGTAATCCTTCCTAAGCCATATGTATGTAAATTCATTTGTATCTTTAGCTCTTTCTATATCTGGATAACAAATTAATGTAAAAGTGTCATTCAAGACAGCTAGGCCATAAGACGGTCCATCCATAAAATAACAACTGTCAGGCGTTTTTACTGTGCGGAACGTCTCAGTACTCAAATCAAAAGAAAGAATTACCAGTGGGTCTTCTAACGGGATTCCAATCCAATGACCTGGTAAAACATCTGAGAACTAGGCGACCAATATATACTGGGGAAATTTTGATCGGCGTGATCCAATTCTCTCCAAGAATCAATATACAAATCATAAACCTCAATTTTTTTCTCAAAATCTTGAGGGTACCCGTGATCTACCAGGTAAACGTCCAGAATTCTAATAACTTTGTAATCATTTGATATAGTGTCAAAGCCAAACCCTACGCATTCAATAGAATGACTGAAAGGCGGTGGTAAATTCAAAGGACTGGGTGGAAGCAGCCTATAATTTCTAGTGGATGGATTAAATAATACAGTCGTAAGGTTATCCATCAAAGCAATTATACCTTGGCAAGGACCAATAAATTGATCAAAGTCATTACTATAATTAGAGGTCATACAAGGCACATCTAGATCTGGATTAATGGGGCTGAGATGATTGTCATCATCACCTGAAGGAAAAGACAAGATAGTTTTAT
The DNA here is from genome assembly GCA_029582565.1 of Solanum infundibuliforme. Taxonomy (NCBI): domain Eukaryota; kingdom Viridiplantae; phylum Streptophyta; class Magnoliopsida; order Solanales; family Solanaceae; genus Solanum; species Solanum infundibuliforme. The sequence goes on from JAJOOG010046315.1 coordinate 5,528, forward strand.
GTAGGTCGTTATCTTGTTTGATTGAGCGTTTAAAAAGAATTAAGCCATCTTTGCATGTTGTGGGACGGTTAAGATGAAGATTGACAAAAGTAGAGGATTTCACGAGAGTGTAACAGGATTTTGAAAGACATTTGAGTCTCATGAGAGATTTGACTGGAACCATCAAAAGTATATTAATAACCACATCTTGGGGCAGTTTCATCATTACAACCATTATCTTGAATTTTTTACACAATGATGGTGAAAGAATTTTGGAGAGTGATGTTTAGAATATTGCATAAGCTTATTTAATGCCCATTCAGATCCATAACGAACTATGCATCTTACTTGCATTTTGTGGTTCTGAGGAGGGCTTCCAAATAGGGATGACAAGTCAGACGAAGTGGGGCTGATGCGAGGCAAATCCACATGATCAATTTGTGAAGACGTGATTCGTCCCAAACCACGTAAGCTCACCTTGCGTAATCCCAAACCGTATAATTTGGAAGAAAAAACAATTATAAAAAAGAACTTAAACAAAATGTGTTTAACTTAACCGTGTTGAGCATGCTTTTAGCTTGGAGATGGTAGTTCCTCCTTGGACATCAGTAGTTTTGAAAATTCATGCATATTGGGTGGCTAGGTCTAGTTCCTAACTTCCTTATCATGTATTGAGTGTGTTTAGCTTGGAGTTGATGTCTTTTCCTTGGTTGTGTGAATTTAGATGAGTTGCATGCATGATGGGCTGCTAGTCTTGAGTCTTTTCCGTTAAAAGGTGTCTAAAGTCCCATTCGAGGACGAATGTTCTCAAGGGGAAGATAATGTAACACCTCGAAATCTAGTGGTCTAAGTGTCGCACCATATTTCAAACCAGGCGAAACAGTTCACAACATAATATGACTGTCACTCTGATTTTTTTTTTAAATAGTTTTGTTTTTTGAGTCGCCAGCTAATTTTAAGGAAATATTAGGAAAATCTATTTTTTAAATATGTAAATGTAAACTCTGTTTTAATTTGCGAAACCAGTGAAATTCTGAGTAAGGGTTTTGGTTACTCGAGGGGAAGGTTTTAAGCATCTCTCAGAGTCTATCCGAAGATAGTCCTTAAACTCAATTTAGGAAAAATAATTAGGAAAGCTTATTTATTTATTTATTTTTGTGTTTGAAATCAATGATAAGTAAATTAGTTTAAGAAAAAGAGTAAAATACAAGGTACGACATATATATGTCTATTATATAAAATTAATAGTAGTATGTTTATCATATAGTAAAATAAATAAGTAAAATAAATAAATGCATTTAAAATGTAGGACAATTTTTATAGGAAAAATTACTTGGATGAGTACCTTTTAATAAATAATTATTGATCTTAGCGATACTTTTTATTTATTTCCATTTTTAGCAATACTATATTAAATCTGCAATATGTATTAAAAGTGAATTATGTATGCAATAAATATGTATTATAATTAATTTTTAATATATTATGCTTGTTTGGTAAGAAATTGAACATTATATTATAAGTGTATTAAAATATGTGATAAATGTATTATCCATAAAAAAAAAACTTGTATTATAGGTGAATAATAAATTGTTCTTTGTAATATGTATTAAATTTGTATTATAAATATATTAAAAGTGATCAAATGAGAAAAAAAAATGTTATTGCTATAAATGGTAAATATTTTTTAATGTTGTATATTTATGTAAGTTTCCCTTTTTTTATATGTTGGAAAATATTGATGTATCATAAAACTTATCCTAAAAATATATAGATGTTGAATTTATGAAAATCTGTCATTTTATAGTAGTCGGGTGTAAATATGTAGTAATATGTGATGTGTAATTTGAATATAAATACATAAATGGAGTTTCCAAAAATAAAAATAAATAATAAATGATACTAAATGTTAAAATATTATATAAAGTTTGTGATCTAAAAATATTTTTTACAAAGTATAGTATATATATGTATGTTGTTTAAAACTTATGAAATTTATTATTTTATTTACATGTAAGGATAATTTGACGATAGATTATATATTATAAAAATAAATAATATTTGCAAAAAAGGATAGTGGATATGAGAAAAATAATATATAGTATAACAAAATAATAGGTTATGTGTAGAGAAAACTAAATATAAAATATAGAATTTATATCTTTATGTGCATGACATATATATGTATGTACCTTGTATTTTTTAACATGTTGACATATCTAAAATATTGAAATAGCATGTTAAGAGATTAAAATATTTTTAGCAATATTTGATTTTAAAAAATAGAGATGGTGATAATATTAAATATAATTTCTTTATAAATAGGCCTCTAACTATTGAGACTTATTCTATAATTATATTTATTTTTTGTTAATAAAATATATAAGTCTACTTCCATACTTATCATTTAAAAAAAATATAATTCCACAAGTTAATTATTTTAGCCTTATATATCTCTAAAGCTGATTATTTTAGCTTCTAAACTAGTTTCAGATTTATTTGGGAATCCTAAGCGATGAGTATGCCTTAATGAATATTGTTTTAGCCTTTTAAAACTTCAATATTGTTTTATCCTTTTAAAACTTCAATTTGAAATTCTAAACTATAAGCCTCCTTCTCTTCAACTTAAAGGCCTAAAAGAATGTTATAAATAAAACTTAAAATGTTAACCCATTTCCAAAAATATATTTTTATCATTTTTGTTCTAAAAGTGTTTCCCAAGGGCTTTTAATACAACTTCAATCTTGTTAACAAATAACATTAGGTCACGTAAATAATCTTCAAAAATAAAAGATAAGCAATTCAATATATCAAAAACATAAGAGTTATGTAGACATAAATAAAGGTTACTGAACATATCAAAATTATATAATCAAAATCATAAAAAAAGACAAGGTTAAAGAACGCTGGACTCCTATTTATGAGACTCCGAGCATTGCGATGATCCTAATTGTTGTTGGCCTAATATTTTAGGCCAATAATGAGTTCCAAAGTAGAAACTCCAGCCCTTTGGTTGTACATGAAACATAAAAAGAGGAAAACAGATTAGGAACTAATGGAGCAACTAATAGTGATATGAGAAGATCAGATAAAAATATATGCATTAATAGAAACAATGAGCTTTAAGTGATCAAAAGCAAAGGTACTTGGCAAAAAATAAGTAGGAATTCTAGTATGAGATTTAATGATCTTAACACTTGATTATGTAGGCTAGGAGATTTTCCTCACATGAAAGTGATTTACAATTTTTATTATTTTCGTTAGTTGGTTGTAGCACTATCAATAGCCGGAAGTTTTGTATCAATGACAACATAGATCAGGTTATGTACTATTTCAAAATTTATAACACAATTCGTTGTAAAAACTGCTAAATTGCAGATTATCTTCTCAAGACTTCTCCAAGAACTAACAACAGCAAAACAATGATTGTGTTTTACCTTATACATGAAACTAAAAGTAAATGTTATTTCTACCCAATAGATGCGTATGGGAGGTACACCATGACACATAATCTCACCATTGCAGGTTAATGAAAAACAATAACACTATACTCAACAAAAAAGGACCCAAGGACTAGCAGTGCCATTTAAATAAATCTAGTATACCTCATTCATTATCAACCTAGAAAGTATTAGAGCAAATCTTCAATTACAAATCTCATGGCAGCAGCTAATTATTTGAAAAAAAAGTTGAACCATCTTTTACTAAATTTTAACAATATTCTAGATATTCTTTCCGTCATTCCTAATATGACAAATCTTATTTTCAAGAAAACTACAAATTTAGTCTCATGATTATTACATAGGAAAAATGAGCTAAAAGTGCCTTATAGGTTTCCAATTTAAAAAAAGGGACAAGTGGGCCCCTTTATTTTTTCTCTACTTTTTTATTTTTAATATTAATAAAAGGAGTAAACTAAAAACATCTTTTATAGTTGTCTGGACAACTACTGAAATTGTCCGGACAACTACTGAAGTTGTCCGGACAACTATTAAAGTTGTTTGGACAACTACTGAAGTTGTCGGACGACTAAAGAAGTTGTCCCCACAACTACGATAGTTGTTGGACTAAAGTGTAAAAGTTAAAAGTTTGGGACTATTGAGAAACATCTTTTAACCTAATTAATACTATTTGTCACTTCTACCCAATTTTTAAGACTTGAAGGACTTCTACCTAATTCACTAACTAGTTTGTCCCTTTTAATAGACCTTCCCGAATCAAGATGGGAACATATTATTCGTAATTTTAAACTCTCGAAGAAATAAGAGATGAATACTAGAAATAGGGCACACTCGACATTTCTTCACAGGACCAAACTAGATGACAACAAAGGGATAAGAAAATAAGAAAAATAATTTTACCTTGTGTTGAGCAGCAAACTAGAGCTTCAAAGTCAAGATATCCAACTTCAAACTCAAATAAAAACAAATAGAAAACAGAGGACAAAAAGATGGTCTTACCATTTTTTCCCTAGATGATTTTCGGATCCTTGTTGGTGTTGTTTAAATGTTGTTTGATTTATGGATTGTTATTGGATTTTCTCTCTGTTCTTGGAACGGCTTTTTATGATTTTTTCTTCGTTTCTTCAAGGATTTTCGGATGATCTCGAATGGAACCAAATGGCTCCTTTTATAGCCAAATCGTAACCTCCATTTGGCCTTAAAAATTTAATTTGAATTCTCGGGAAGCCAAATCTGAATGAATAATGATGAAGGAGAAGAAAGTTTCTTTAAAGAATCGCCTTTTTCAGGCGGATTTGAAATCAAAATAAATCGTTGAAGACAAAGATCTGCAACTAAAGATCAAAATCAACATCACCTTTTTCAAATTTTTGGGTCGTTGGACAATTTTCGACCACAAATTTGAATCTTCTTTTAAACAAACGTTGGCTAAAGAGATGTATAGGTGGTATAGAGGTTTATTTCGATTCTGAAAAAGGTGTTGGAGAAGATATAATGTTGATAGAAGGAAGGGGGCATCAATGAGGAATAGGAGGAGAAGGCCGAAATCCATTGGATTTTGCCATTTTCCGGCAGTCCACGAGCAACGGCATGGCGGAGAAGGAGAAAGATTGATGGGAGAGGTGGTCAGGTTTCTAGGAACTAGAAGCTTTCTGGGAAAGGAGAAGTACAATTGGTGTTTTGGTCTGAGGGGAAAGTTGTTGATTTAATTTGAGTCGTCCGATCGTTTGA
>JAJOOG010046341.1:0-10103 GCA_029582565.1 Solanum infundibuliforme
ATATATATATATATATATATGAGCTCTTTTAACGAAATTTCTATCTTTGTTGTATATTTGAAACTCTAGTTAAGTATTAAGAATCTCATCGGTTTGTCCTGACTGACATTTTTACCAGTATAATCTTGAATACTAACTTTTTTTGTGATATGAATTATTTGCAGTGGATATTACATGATTGGAGTGACGAAGAAAGTGTGAAAATATTGAAGAAATGCAAAGAAGCAATACCAAGCAAGGAAAAAGGTGGAAAAGTGATCATTATTGACATGATGGTTGATAATAAAATTGGAGATGATGAAGCAATTGAAACTCAAATTTTCTTTGATATGTTAATGATGGTTTTAGTTACTGGAAGAGAAAGATCTGAAAGAGGATGGGCTAAAATCTTCTTTGAGGCTGGATTTAGTGACTATAAAGTTACTCCAATTCTTGGATTAAGGTCACTAATTGAGGTTTATCCTTAATTAATTTGAGTTTATGATAAATAATTGATCCTCATGAGTGTGCATTTATTTTATCATGGTGTGTCATGTAATTGTTGATATAAATAATGAGGGTGATGTGTTGATTGATGTACTTTTTTATTTTCTTTAATGGAAATTGAACTACTACTTTGATAGATGAATCTTGATGTCTTTAATTTTTTATATATTGTTTGCTTATTTTTTAGATCAATAAAGTAATAAGTCCGTAAAACTGCAGACTTATTTTTATTGAGATTCATGTGCATAATTAAAAGATGTTGTTGAAGAGTGGTTGACGGATGAAATTTCTGAACTTTTTTATAAGATTCAGACAATCTTTCTTCCTTTGAGCTAACTTTTGGAATGTGAGTTGGATCTAAAATTTAATTTGACTTGGTATCGGAATCAGACTCTGGTCTGGACGTGAGAAGAGTGTTGAAGAAAAATGTACCACATCAGCGAGGGGTGAGTTTTGTGGATCCCTTATAATACTTGGGCAATATAATCCTCCTTGCTTTGTGATATCTTTTGAGATGTGAGTTAGACATAAGATCTAATTTGACAAATATGATATATTTTTATTTTATTAACTTATCTACATAAATGACATTGTTTAAGTGCTTAATTGAACTCTAGCTAAATGATTATGTAACTTTGGGAGAAGCATATTAGAAAGGCGAAGTCGAGATTTATACTAGTAGATTCCAAAATTCTATATCAAATTGTTTTTTTCTTATCCTTACGCTTCATAATATCCACCTCCATCACTTTCATTCTCATAATACTTACCTAAATTATATATAAATATCTTTAAAGTGATATTTACTAATCAAACTCCCTTTGTATCAAATTGTTTACTAGCAAAAGAAGCCAAAGAATCAACTTTTTGATAGATAAAATTGTGACAATTTCTCCAATGTTTGCCAGTAATGTTATTTGGTAAACATCCTATTAACTATGTTTGATCGTCAAGGAATGTAATATAATATTAATATTTTAAACACAAATAACAGACAATTACTTTTAAACAAATTTATACCAAAAGCTAAGAAAATTTTTATTTCAAATTCACACCATGGAAAGCTTCATATAATTAATAATTCAACTTGAATTAGAAATATTTGATTAAAAATAAAAAAATCTCAATAATCTCACGAGATCTCGATTGGTTATATCATAATTATGGAAGCTAATAATTGCATTGATAAATGTGTCTTAAAATTTCACTAATTATTAGGCCATTTTTATATAATATTATATATTATACTTGGGCCTAAACTCTCTTTTATAATATAGTAGATAGATAGATAGATAAATAAATATAATATATAATATTCAAGAAAGTCTCAATCTTGAATATTATATAAAAATGGAAATTGAACTACTACTTTGATAGATGAATCTTAGTGAACTACTAGTAGGCTTTTGATTTTGCAGTATCAGAAATATGAATTATCACTGGTTTATTTCAGGGGCTTGTAAAATGAATCTCAACAGTGTCAAGGTTTCCAAGATGTCTAGTGGTGGTGCAACTTCTGCTTTGATCAAGTTTGGAGTTATTGTTGGTCTTAGTGTGTATGGAGTTGCCAACAGTCTCTACAATGTTGAGGGTGGGCATCGCGCCATTGTTTTCAACCGTATTGGTCGTGTCAAAAACAATGTATTCTTGCCTTTTGTTCTTTTGGATCATGTTGATGTTTAGGTACTCTTTTACATTATTAATTAGATTGACTTTTGGTTAGCATCAGTCGCTTCAAATTATGCCTATGTTAATTGTTATCCATGTTAAGTTGAGAAACTTATTAGGTGGAACATGAATTAAGGTGCCTTCCACGTGCTATTCGTTTTTTCCGTTTCAATACATGGAAGGATTGCCCTAGTTTTTCATGGTTTTATTTTGTTGTGAACTCAAATGCTTGTGTTGGATGGTTATAGCCAATCTCATTGTATGACACTCAACTATGTTTTTTCTCTATTTCTATGTTTGATGTGTACCCATATTTGTGTTTTTCTTTTTAATCTGTGTTGAGTGGTTTATGAATAGGTTTCTCCAGAAAGGACACACTTCATGATTCCTTGGTTTGAAAGACTAGTCATATATGATGTTCGTGCACGACCACCCCATCTTGTGGAGAGCACTTCGGTAAGTCGTGACCTCCAAATGATAAATTTTTCTCTAAATACTTGTTTCCTCCCCTCCCTAAAACTTAAAGAGAAAAAATAAAGAAATAAAATTAAGGGAAAAGATGGTAAACATTTGTAACAATTGCAAAGTAATGAAGGACAACTCTAGTTTTTCGTCAATAAGCTCTGATGTGGATTTCTTATACATTGATTGATGTTAGAAGATGTCTCTTTAAGCAAAACTAATAAAATATAGATGTTGGTTCGTGTGTAAAATAGAAAGAGTCTCTTTTCCTCACCCCGAATTATTATTACGTGGTAATGTATTATAGCCAGTTTTAGTTTAGGTTTTCGACCACTCACTTTATCTTACCTTATATCTTTCGCAATTGAGTAATATAGTATAGATAATACTTTTTAATTGCTCCATCTTTACTGAAGCAAAAGGTGCAATAGGAATCTGGGGTAATTTCTGATTTCCCAAGTGATCAGTTTGCACCAAAGGTGATACGACAATATCCCCAGTAAAAACTTGTGGTAGATCAAGCTGGGAAACTCAAGCCTAGTCTGTCTAAGGACGTTTTGGCCAGAGTAAGTTCCATTTCCCCCATTTCCTGCTCTGGTGAAAGAAGTAAATAAAAGACTTGCTTATGTTCTAATGGAAACTGCTCTTCATTTAGTACAGGTATTTGGTGGTCAATTACAAGGGTGTACGAGTGCAAACATTTCAGAAATTGTGCTTGCCAATTTTTTCAACCACATTTGATTTTGTTGCCTTCAAAAACTTCATCTCTGATTGTTATTAGATGTTAAAGTTATAAGTAAACCTCAATCACAATTTTTATCTTTATTTGCAGTTGATTGTAGATGTCATATTAAATGTGTGTGTAGCCTTGTTTAACTTGTCTAATTTCAAATGGACTAATGTATCTCTCATGGATCAGTGGATGAACCATTAGGACTTGATGTATTTACTCAATTTTTAATCATAGTTATATAAAATTTTCAAAAAAAAATGTACATAATAATTAGTAAGAAGCTATTAAGAAGATTTTAATAATAATTGTAACAATAAATAGAATCTAGTTTTTTATATTCTACTTATGTATTTTGGTTCTTCCAAGTGTGGTTTGGCTTAATACGACGTTTGTCACGGTTAACATTCTACATCGCCTTCAGCAGAGCTGGTCGTCTCTTTAGGTATGTATGTATCGCCTTCATATTGTCTCTGTGCATTTGGTTCTCCTCTAATCTGGCCTCTTGCTCGAATTTATCTTCGAATTCGGATGTACATATTTGTTTTCTTATTTGAGCTTCCTTTTTCAAACTGAATTTGGGGATTTTTTGCTTCTTTGAAGGATTTGTAATTTTGTGGCTTTAGGGATTAGGGTTGAGCCGCCGTTGCTTTCAACTGTCCTTGTAGCTTTTTAGTGGCTTTAGGGTTGGGGGAGCTAATTTTTTGATTGCTAATATACATTGGAAATTATTTTTGTAGCTTAGACGGACAAATTTCACTACAGCGCAAGTTTTATCTGTTACGCACAACTGGTTTTCTCCTTTTTGTTTGATGGGTGAGAAAGATTTTAAAAATTGAGGAAACAAGTCCACCATGTAGAGAAGATGAAACTAAAACACAAGTAGGAAAAGTTAAATAGAAGAAGAAGGTGAAGGCAGAAAATCGTGGAGTTTGTCACGTAAGTAGAGTACCGCCTCATATGGAACACGTGAAACTTCACCAGGTTCTTTCTCAGTTTGGAGAAATTCAGAGAATATATCTTGTACCTGAAGGTTTGTTGAGTTCCTTGTTTATGCTCTTATATATGATATTGGTTAAACACTTCACTGTGCTCTTCAGCTTAGCTTGGTTGTCTTTACTAATTTGTCTTGCATACAACTGTTGCTGCTCAAATGAATCAAAAACGGGCAGGTGGATTCCGAGGACAAGCATTTTCAGAAGGGTATGCTTATATTGAAGCTTCTGTCAACTGAAATCAGATTATCATCTGCATGATTATGACATTTTTTATCGAAAGTAATTAAACTATCATCTATATCTATAGGTGGGTTAAGTTTACAAAAAAAGAGTTTTGTCAAAAGAGTCGCAAATATGTTGAATAGTCAACAGATGGGTAAAACAACATATTTTCTTAGCAGTGCCTTCATTTTCTTCTTGATTCTATTCCAGTTTTAGGAATTCTGTTTAGATGTTCAGGCCATTTACATAGCTTTCTAGCTGTTTCTTTTATTTGGTGAATAAGGTGCCATCGTAGCATCTAACTGTAATTTTGACAAATGTTTCTAATTTCTTGTTGAGCTGACTAGTTTTTGTGCTTATTACACATTTTTAGGGGACACACCATTTATTCAGATACTAGCCAAAATTTGGCTTCTATTACGAATAAACTATCATTGTTTTGTTGCATTATGCCATTCGTGTCATAACAATGTAATTTGGTTATTCTGATTCAGCTTTCAACTTCTGTTGTTCTTATAATTTTAGTGACCTTGAGAGGTTATCGACTTTACTATCAATTTTTTGTTTGACAGGTGGAAGAAAAAGGTCATCATTCTATTATGACATTTGGAATGTCAAGTACTTGTCTAAAATCAAATGGGATGATGTTACTGATGAAATCGGTATGCAACAACTTTTTGATTTATTGTATAGTGATGCATTTTTCGATCTCCATTCACTTCTTAATTGATGCCTTAAAAACATTTTGCAGCACAAAGGCATGCAGTTCGTGAGCAGAAACTAGCTTTAGAGCTTTCTGCTGTTAAAAGGGAGCGTGATTTCTACCTTACATAAGTTGATAAATCTCGTGCTTTAAGTTCTATTGAAGAACGAATGAAGAAGGTAAGTGATACAATTGTTAATTAATTCTTTAGCATGCAAGTAGTTGTTAAGCAGCATGTTTTGATCTCCCTCGATTGACTTTCTTATTTGCTATCTCCTTTTGAGTTCTTATTCTTTAAATAGTAGTTACAACACGAGACAACTTTAGTTTTTCGTCGATAAGCTCTGATGTCGATTTCTAATACATTGATTGATGTTAGAAGATGTCTCTTTAAGCAAAACTAAGAAAATATAGATGTTGGTTCATGTGTAAAATAGGAAGAGTCTTTTTTCCTCACCCCGAATTATTATTACTTGGTAATGTGTTATAGCCAGTTTTAGTTTAGGTATTCGATCAATCATTTTATCTTACCTTATATCTTTCGCAATTGAGTAATATAGTATATATAATACTTTTTAATCGTTCCATCTTTACTGAAGTAAAAGGTGCAACAGGAATCTGGGGTAATTTCTGATTTCCCAAGTGATCAGTTTGCACCAAAGATGATACGACAATTTCCCCAGAAAAAACCTGTGGCAGATCAAGCTGGGAAATTCAAGCCTAGTCTGTCTAAGGACGTTTTGGCCGGAGTAAGTTCCATTTCCCCCATTCCCTGCTCTGGTGAAAGAGGTAAATAAAAGACTTATTTATGTTCTGATGGAAACTGCTCTTCATTTTATACAGGTATTTGGTGGTCAATGACTAGGGCATACGAGTGCAAACATTTCAATAATTGTGTTTGCCAATTGTTTCAACCACATTTGATTTTGTTTCCTTCAAAAACTTCATCTCTGATTGTTATTAGATGTTAAAGTTATAAGTAAACCTCAATAAAAAAAATTTATCTTTATTTGCAGTTGAGTGTAGATGTCATATTAAATGTGTGTAGGTTTGTTTAACTAAATCTTGTTGTGTTGGGTTTTGGATGATTTCTTGAGATCAAAGGGAGTGTTTTAAGGGATGTATTGAGTAGATTAGAGTGTACTTATGTTAAGTAATTGATTCTAAGTAATTGGGGAAGAAACCGTTCGATTCTAGGAGAGTTAGGGTGGGAAAACGAGCAAAGAAGTTCGTCAGATTTTCTGGGTTGGGGGCTTGGCGCGATGCGCCTGCCAGAGCCGCCCAAACCCTCCTCTGAATGTTAGGGGTTGGCGCTCCGCGCTACTCATAGTCCCAGGGTCTCTTGGTCAGTTGCCCCGTTTAAGTTCGTTTAAAGTGCACTTTCACTCCTTTTCGATTCTAACTACTCTAAGCTACTTCTAAACACCTAAAATCATTCCTAACATGATCATAACCTTGAATCCATAATTCAAATTCAAGGTAGAGTTAAAGAGCTAAGTTTTGAGCATTCATTCGAACATTCTAAGAAAATCCCTTTGAGACATTTTGAGGAGTCTTTTACAACTTCTAGTAACTTGTTTCAAGACTCAAGTAAGTGAGAATGAGAGTGAGGATAATGTATTCATGAGTCTACACTATCACTTAGATTCTTCATATCATGAATATAACTCTTGAATTCATAATTCACATTCAAGAGAGAATTAAGAGTAGAGTTCAAGAAAGCTTTGAGTTCAATTGTGAATCCTCTGAGATCAACTATTGATTTGAACTAAGTTATGAGGAAGTAAGTAAGAGAATGAGAATAGTAGTATACATGAGTTCCATAATGTTATGTAGACCTACGAGGCAAGTCGTGCATGCCCATAAATCCCGCATGAACTCTAGAAGTTGAGTATCTATGAGAGAAGTAGTATATTTATGTCCTAAGTCTTAAGTGTTGAGTTTCTAACCCATTTGAGACTATATTTCTAATCATGGGACTATTACGTGTTACCCAAGAAGTCCTTGAGTTGGGTTATTCATGTCCATAAATTTCGCATGAGCCCTATAAGTCGAACAGTCTTGAGACGAGAAGTATCTTTGAGTCCTTGAGTTGAGTAGTTCATGCTCATAAATTCCGCATAAACCCTTTGAGTTGAGCATTCTTGAAGTGAGTAGTATTATTGAAGTTCTTGAGTTCCAAGTATTGAGTTCTATCATGGTTATTGAAAACGGTGCATTGAGTCGTTCACGCCCATAATTCGGCATGAACCATACTTTAAGAAATCTTTTACAAATGTTTTAACTTTGTTTTAAGACTTAAGTTTTGAGTTCAATAAAGAGTAAAGTTGAAGTTCAGTTATTCAAAAAGTATATGGGGACTAAGTATTCCCAAAGAGATTTAAAATGTTTTCACATTTAAATAAAGAGGAAAACTGAGATTTCCAAAGAGCCTTCGGGCTAGTTTTCAGAAAAAAGTAATAGCTTTCTAAATGAAGCAAGAAGGGAAACTGACCTTTTCAAGATAGCCTTTGAGCTAAGTTTTTGAGCACTAATCTCAAATCACAGAAAGAAGTATGTTTTTAAAACATAAAGAGCTAGTATATTTTTGTGAGTAGTATTGAGCATCGATATGAGAAAGAGTTCAGATAACGTAACTCACAGCCTCCGTAAACCATGTAGCCACCATGGGTAGAAAAGGGTCATACTTTTTAGATGAACCCTTTTCACAATAGACTAGTGGATCCACTTAGTAGTTTAGGTCATATGCCCTTGGCAAGGTATAGGATACTCTGGTAGCGTGAGGGAAATCGATGTATCATCACAATAGCTCGTACGTGATGGTTGTCGGTTAGAGAAACTCCCACAGAAGTTATTGTATTCTTATATACACAGTTATTTGTATTTTTACATACATTTTAGAGTTATGTTGTATCATTGCATATACACAGAGTTGACATCATGTTTTTAAACAGTTTGTTTCTTTATATTGCACTTGTTTAAATTGATTTATATTGAAATGAGTTCAGTCATATTGAGTTGAGTATCCAGAGTCGAGTATCATATCTTTGAGTTGAGTATCTAATCTCTGAGTTGAGTATCTTATCCTTGAGTACTTCTGAGTTGAGTAAGTTGAGTAGTTTTGAGTATCCTCGAGTACTCCTTGAGTTGAGTAAGTTTGAGAAGAGGTAAGTATGTTTCCTTTTATGAAGTTTCAAGCTTATGTTATGCTTTAGAATTCCCCTTACATTCTCGTACATTCCATGTCCTAAGCCAATTGGTCTGCATCTTCTCATTATGCAGACACATGTATTCAGGATCATCAACAGGAGCTTTGTTGATACATCCAAGAGTTCGAGTTAGCTATGGTGAACCTCCTTGCTTTCGGAGGATTTCATTTACCTTTCAGTTATATCAGTTGTTAGGATGTCGTAGGTTTTGTGCCGCCTTCCATCTTTATCAGTTAGAGGCTTCATAGATAGTCATATAGTGAGAAGTCTGTATCATTTGTTTTATTAAATGTTTTAAAGACTTAAGTCGCCTATTGTATGACGAGTTGAATATTATTTTTATATTCAGAGTTTTTCTTATTTGAGTTAAAGTTTGAATTTAAGTTTTATGAACTTTTTTTTCAGTTTTTAAGCTTTGTATGTTTGAATCAGTTTTCCGCTTGTAGTCAGCCAGGATGAGGGTTCGCTTGGGGACCAACAATGGTCTTTGAGTGCTGGCCACGTCCAGGGTGTAGGCTCGGATCGTGACATTAGGATTGAGCCACCCTTGCTTTCAACTGTCCTTGTGGCTTTTTAGTGGCGTTAGGGTTGGCGGAGTTAAATTTATGATTGCTCAAATTGAAGTTTCTATCAACTGAAATTAGATTATCTATAATTTAGCATGAATTGTATCTTGCATCTGCATGGTTATGACATTTTTTACCGAAACCGCATCACTACACGTGGATTCATGCCGATTCATCTTTCTACATGATCCTTCAAAACTCTCTCTATCTTCTTCTCAGTTTCTCAAAATAATGATGTTGAAATTTCATGGTATTTCTTAATTTTAATTTGTTTCCCTTCACTCACTTCATCTTTTTCTTTTAGGTAATTGAACCCACTAAGAATATATTGTAGAGAATAAAATTCGCGTCGAGAAAACAATAATCAAGAACGGAAAATTATAGCAACAATCGTATTTATTATTTCAAAGTGCGAGTGTTACAATCTCTATTATTCCTCTGAATTCGCCTTTTCAAATATAATTCAAGGGCTCTTGAGCTTGATCTAGAACTTGAGATTTATCTTGATCTTAATCTTTATCTTGAACTTGAACTTGGACTTGATCTTGATCTTGATCTTGACTTGAACTTTATCTTGATCTTGACTTTCTAATTGAATTCAAGGGCTTCGAGCTTGATCTTGAATCCGGCGGTCTTGATCTTGATCGTTCTTGATCTTTATCGTTCTTGATCTTGATTGTTCTTGAGACTTGAATGTTCTTGAATCTTGAATGCTTGAATTCTTGAACTATTGAACTTGTAGAGAAATCTGCAGGTTTTGATCCATGAGCTTTCTCTAGCTTTTTGTTTAAAATTCTTGGTCCCCTTTTCTGATTTATGAAGACCCCTATTTATAGTTTTAAAATAGAGGATTTGTGATTAGAAGAGGACTCCTTTCGGCCAATTAGATTTAAGTGACATGGCATATGGGCTTTATGGAGCGGGTCTTAATTAAATTCATATTTATTGAATTTAAATAATTAACTCAATTATATTAATCCATAATATTTATTTGGACTAATATATTAATGAATTTAATATAATTCCAATCATTTTATAAATTTATATTTAATAAATTTT
>JAJOOG010048117.1:0-19050 GCA_029582565.1 Solanum infundibuliforme
TCTTGGTAAAGAAAGTTTTTAATTCCTTATGGTTTTAGTGTCTATGTGATGAATGAATGCTAAGAGGCTTGTATTAGACCTCTTCGAGGTCGAGTACGCCGGTTACGACTAGGGGGTGATCCCGGGTCGTGACACCAATAACCACACACCATCAATGAATAATCTTAGTTTTGAAACCTCTCTCTCGAGCAAGCTAAAAACACAAGGTTAGAACGGCATTTGAAACTACGATTCTTAAATTAAACCACAATTAATGATTTAACTCACTTCTAAACAACATTTAAACTAACAATTAGCAATACCCATACACTAAATCAGCCCATAATCATACCCTAAGATTTGGGGTTTTAGCTACACATCATTAAAAGATAAAAATTGTTACCAAATTGAGTTTCCATCAACTGGGTAAGATTGATGTCGTCTTTACAATGGTCCAATTCGATGAATTTCAAAGACCCACTTCCAATTTCACAAAAGTTAGAAACTTCAATTGTTCAAAGCTATGGAAAACTAGAGAAAACTTGTCTCACATTTCAAACTTAATAATAGACTAAAAATTATGATATCATATATTCAATAGATAGCTGTTCAAAAATGTATTTATAGTCGCCAAAAATATGCTGCGAAGAGTGACTCGGTGAAGTAAGTCGGGGTCGTCGAACAACTCAGTGATCCCCCCTTTGGTCATTTCCATCGCCTTTGTACCTTGATCTTCAGCATCCTCAAGGTCTGTAACTTTGGGCGATCCAACACTGCATCGCGGAACCACTCGGTGATCCTCCGACTGCTCCTTTCTCTCACCAACTTGGTTCTTTCCTTAAGGGCTAGGCACACTGGAACTTTAGGCGCTCAAGTAGCCATTCAGCGACTCGCCAAGTGGACTTAGCGATCACCAGGCCTGTTTTTCTTAATTCTTTCAGCTCGCTTAGTTCCTTTTTGCAAATTAGTGTCTTTGCTTTGTTCCTCAATCCATATACAAGAAAATCAAGGGTTTTACGTCAGTTATTGGCACAAAATAAGCATTTGATGACACTAAATCTATATAAATAAAGTCTTTAATGAGTCCAAATATCGGACTCATCAACACCCCCAACTTAAACTATTGCTTGTCCTAAAGTAAAAACTCAAGTTCAGCAGTTCAAAAAGGATGTCTCAAACAGTGCTACAAAAGACTCAATCATGAATGCACATAACAAGACTCAACTTACTCATGCAAGGATCAATTGTGCACTCAGAGATTCAAGTTGTGACTAATCACCATTATCAAAGATTCTCAAGTTCACAATACTTGCTTCAAATGTAAGTTCAAGCTCAACAAACGTACTCAAATTCCCTCACACAAAGATCATTCTGTATTCACACACAATTGTTCAACAATTTGTAGCTCTGGAATCACATAAAACTCTCACACTCACAAATATGAACACATGCATGAATTCACCCATAGGTTTGCCCTTATTTTCCAATCAACATTAGCTTCAGCTCACTCAAGATCAAAAAGGTCTTTTCAAGGCTTGTAATGAGGCTGAGTGCAAAAGTATGGTCATTTAGGCTCGGTGGCTGCTATCCTCATGATATGTGGTATGAACATCACTTTCTTTCCCTTTCTTCAACATTTTCATTTATGCTGAAAATTCATCCCATTATTCACTTTTCATGGAATAGCAGACACCCCATTTCTTTTGCAACTTTCACAACTTTATTCCACAACTTTTTCATTCTTTTTTTTTTTTTGTATGGAGGTGTTCCATATTTTTCAAAACCATGGATCAAAGAGGGACTTCTTTGCACTTCTTGAGTTACCTTCTCCTTTCACTATACCCCCAACATAGGCTTTTGCCTAAGTTGGCTATTCAAACAAACCACTCTTCATGAGGATTATGGGTGAATTAATAAAGAGGGGTTACAATTGCATCACGTTTCTTCCAAGAAAAGTATAAGGCTCAAAAAGGGAGTTCAAACAACGTTCACACACTCACAAGTTTGGCCACAAAAGAGGTATATTTTCAAATTGTTTCATTCTTAAAAATTGTTGCCTAAGATAATTTAAAGAACTTGCATCACTTAGTCAACCAGATCAACGGGGAAAATTCTAGGTGTCATCACACAAGGTTCACGGTAAGCTCATCACACAAGGCATTGGCACCAATATCAAACAAAGCTCCACACTTTCGCTAGTGTGCATTGTTCATCGCAAGACACTCATTCGATACCCAACTAGTCACAACGAGATGCAAAAAGTTCACATATTATCTATGCAACTTCATTTGGCCTCATCATAGCTGCACATTCATTTTTCTTTAATTAAGAGCACTATTCAAGTCATTGGTATTGATCATAACTGATACTCCAATTTGCACAAGAACAACCACAATCAAACACAATAGGAAGTGGCAAAATTATTCAAAGGTCCAAAAACCATTTGCATTTAAAACAAGAAGCCGTAACCTCAAACATCCACAAAACAATACAAAAACAAAATTTAACCACCAAAGCCCAATTATATATACACAGAATAGTCACAAGAGGTGGGAATGGAAATACCTCACCCCACCACAAATAAAATCAGTTGTCCTCAAATGCAACAAAATAGAGAAAAGTCAATAAAGATGATAGAGAGGGAGGTAAATAAGGGTCTTGTCTACACAGTCACTCCATTTGTCAGGGCATCAGTGCTCGGTGCAACCTCAGCACTGCTAACTCTACTAGGGTCAACTATGGGTGTGTCTGCCAATGAGATATGCACAGCTGAATCTACCATGGCCTCTTCAATCTCCATAAGGCCCTCATAAGAAGCCTCCTCATCAACACGAAGCTGCTCCTTATCATTCTCAGCCTCGGACTCAGCAGCAGCCACTTCCTCAACTCAAACCTCATCTCCGGTGGTAGCCAGAGGCATATCTGTATCAGTTGGTATGTCAGGGATCTCTAGCATCCCAAAAATCATGGACATATCTGTGGACTTTAAGTAGTCCACGTCCTTTCTCAACTCAGCAATAGTGGTCTTTCGAGTCGTCACCTCCTCAATGGCCCCCTGGCCTTGCTCACACACCGCTATCCGTGCAGCAAGGGCATCAACAGATGCACTAAGAGGTGTCACTGCAGCAGCAAGGGCTCTCTCAATCATCCCAGGGATTGTGGCCTCAAGTCTAGAGGCACGCCTATCAGCAGAATGTGCTAGTTTCCCCATCCATAGTATCGTAGCCTGGATGACTGGAGGTCGGGAGAAAGCAACAAGAAAAGTACCAGATCTACAAGGCATGGGGACTGTAGAAGAACTAGGAGTCACAGAAGGAACAACATTAGATATACCTGAAGGCCCAGGGGCTGGAATAGGCAATATTGCCTATGCAGGTAGTGTCTCAGTATCAACAACCGGGGAGGTGTCCACCGGGGTTGCCTTCTTCTTCTCTACCTCTTCATTCAAGTACTCCACCTTAATGCGCCAGATATCGGTTGAAGATGTGGGAATCACTTATATATCTTTCTTCTCATCTCAAGGAACCCGAGCCCACCTGCACAACTCAGTGATCAATACCGATAAAAGAAGTGAGGTGTGGCATTGCTTGGCCCTCATGACCATCTCCTGTGCAATGATCATACCCAAGTTCAGCTTTGTCCCATCAATAATGCAACCAGGACAAGTTGATTTCGCGTGGCGGAGGATAAACTCATTCTGGGATGGCATTATCGAACTAGTGATGAAGCTAAACTAGTACCTTACTGCTACATTGAGGTCCTTCTTTTAATTGGGTGCTTCAATCTCGATCCACTTAGGAGTACCGTCAGATATATATCAGATGAGCCAACCACTTTTTCATATTTTCCAATGTTTTTGTCTGGATGATGTATTGACAGTCATCCTCAGTTTCTTTTGAACACTTCAGAATGGCATTGTTAGCATCACTATCACTCTTCACTTACTTTCCCCTGATTACAACGTAATCAACCATCTTGAATTTAGCGGCCTGCTTCTTTCTTTGTGGCACTAGCGCTACGTATGTAGTGTAGAATTATGATATCATATATTCGATAGATAGATGTTGAAAAATGTATTTATAGTCGTCAAAATTGTGTTGCGAAGAGTCACTCGGGAAAGTAAGTCAGGCTCGTCGAACCACTCGACGATCCTCCCTTTGGTCATTTCAATCTCCCTTGTACCTTGGTCTTCAACATCCACAAGGTCTATAACTTTGGGTGATCCAACACTGCATCGCAAAACCATTCAGCGATCCACCGACTTCACTTTTCTGTCGCCAACTAGGTTCTTTTCTTCAAGGCTTGGCACACTAGAACTTTAGGCAGTTAAGTAGCCATTCGGCGACTCGCCAAGTGGACTTAGCGATCACCAAGCTTGTTCTTTTTAAATCTTTCAGCTCGCTTAGTTCCTTTTTGCAAATTAGTGTCGTTGCATTGTTCCTCAATCCATATACCTCGAAATCAAGAGTTTTACATCAGTTATTGGCACAAAATAAGCATTCGAGGACACTAATTCTATATAAATAAATCCTAAAATGATTCCAAATCTCATACGCATCTGGGCGCCAAGGTATGACCCCCCAAGGAACAACTAAGGGTCCTTGAGGGGGACCCAAAATAGCCCTTAGTAACTTCCCAAAAATGGGCCACCTACGGATGGGACTAACGCCCATTAGGTGGACCCACGCCTTGCGGGAAGAGGTCATGGGTCAAGACCCCACATGTGGACGTGCAGACCACCACCCACGGATGGCCAGCACGGCCCGTGGATTGGGGTCTCGTTGGATGGAGCAGGTTGGTTTAAGGCGGTTTAAGTTAAGGGTTAAGGGAAGGTTCTAGAATTTATTAGTTATTACATAGGGTCATTTTATTTTCAATTCACCAAAGAACCTGAATTCCCTTAGAGAAATCCTCTATCTAGAAAGAAGAAGAAGAAGAAGAAGAAGATGATGAGAAGCAAATTAGTGCAAATTCCTCCATTGTTGCAAGCATAGTTAGGGCTTTATAATCAATGTATGATAGCTTATTCATTCTTGGATTCTTCCATCCATGGAGCCCCGTATATTTTCTCCAATTGTGACGATAAACCCCAATTCTAGCTACTGTTTCATCCTATGTTGTGGGTAGTATTGAGTCTTAATCCAATTGAATGAATATTACATGTTTATGATTGTTTTAGTATTGAATCATGATATTATAATGAATTTATAAGTTTTCCATGGTTAACCCTAGTATAATTAATGGAATTGATATTATGTGGGTTTATGCCATGAAAGGTGAAATTAACGATTTATAGATTGATTTTCTAGAACTGAGAATTTGTGTAGTAATTGTTCATGAATGAAATCTTGTAGACATGAATTGAATTAAATTATAGTATATATGAAGGATCATTACTAGTAAAGCTTGAAGTTGAATCTTTGTGATGAAATATGACTAGATTCTTCACCTAATAATGAAGAAAGTGTGTAGAATTCCTTGCAACCTAGGCATGAAAGATGATGGTACGCGGTAAAGCTTTGAGAGTAAGGGTAGTAGTCATGAGTGTTGATGGTTAGGGCTTTGAGAGTAAAGCTAATATGATGAATTAAGAATGATCAAATGTATAAACTGATCGAATCACTAGAAAACATGGATGGGTTGTCAAGGACATCCTTCCAAGGGTCATGAATTAAGTAAGAACTTAATAAGCTATCTTGTGGGATGTATGCCTAGAACTTAGTGGATATTGAATTGAGATGGAAACTTTTACCTGGTTGAGTCCGCCTTCCAAGATGGGAACTCTCACAACTGGAGTCCGAGTTTCCCAAAGTATATCTCATGAGTTGGAGTACCTCACAAGTTGAGTCCAGGTTTCCTAGTAGAATCTCTGTATCCCATAACTAAGTGCCTCGTAGGAAAGTTAGCTAGTGGGTCCAACTAAGTTAACAGACTAGTTCTAGCCTAGGCAAGTAGAGAAACCCTTTTCGGTGTGGGTAACATTAGAGGGGATCATGTGAAAGCTCATGTGGTCCTATGTCGGTTATGGATATACTCCGAATTAGTACAAGATTATTATGGAACTAAGACATATTTAAAAAAGTATATCATAGTGTTCCAACTTAACAGTGAACTAAGACATGCTTGAGAAAGTATCTCGAGTGTTCAAACATAATGAACTTAAACATGCTTGAGTAAGTATTTCGTAGTGTTCAAAAGTAAAGAAGAGGGACTAAGATGTTCTTAAAGAAGTATATCCTATGGTTCCAATGTCCTAAAAAGGGGGACTAGTCTCCAAATAAAGAAGTATGAGTATAAGGACGTAAAAGTGATACTTAGCATGAGTAGGATTATGGGGTCTTATTCATGCATTGCACAAGTATGACTTAAGGTTACCTAAGAAAGTGTTCTCTTATATGATTTATGTTTAGATAGGATTGTGCTATAGTTGCCTTCCTTGTTATGTTATGATTGACTAAAGGTGAGAGATTCCCTTGTCTATGAGAATTAAGCTAAGGACGAGACCACAAAATGGTAAGTATGATTATGATGGCTGAAGAGAATACTTTGCATGAATGGGATTATGGGGTTTTATTCATGCATTGCACAAGTATGCTTGGAGGTTACTTATGAAAGGGTTTTCTTATGATATGAAGGTCTAAGCCTTGAATATGTATATGGGACTATGCTTTATGATGACTAATGCTTACATTATGTCTATGATTGGAGATTATGCTTATGATTATGTTAGTATCTCTTATGTTTATGGATTATGTCTTATGTTGACTAACCCTTATGTTATTCTCTTCTGATGTTATGCTAGCTATCATAATTAGTTATTTTGTACTAATGCATACTCTTGCCTACATTCTCATCAAATGCAGGGTTCAGTGATTGAGTTCCATTCTTGAAGATAGGTTTCTACAAGTGCAAGGAGTTTAAGACTTGGTGAGTCCTCATAACTTCAAGGATAAAGCTACCATTTCCTTTTATGTCTTTTATTTTCATGTTTTGAGACTTTTGTATGGGCTTTGTCCCAAGAGTTATTTAAAGTATTGTAGTAGATAGTTTGAGACAAAAACGTAGTAAGACTTCTGCTTCATTTTATAAAGACTTTGATTGTATGAAAAATGTTTTAAAATTCTGCACTTTTCTATTATCTTATGTTATGATATGTTAAGGGCTTGTATGAGACCCATCGGGGTCAATTACGTCATGTTACATATAGGGTGTACCCCTTGGTGGTGATAAGAGTCTTGTTTGACAATTGTATCAATGCCTTGTATGGTGAGGTTGTCTTGAACATTGTGCTTGAAGACACCTAGAATTTACCCCATTGGTCCGATTGATTGATTGAAGCAATAAATTGAAATCATCTTAGGCAAATTTTTTGAAGACTGAATCAAATTGACAATATATATCTTTCTGGCTAACTTTATGAGATGTGTGGACCTTTCTTTGAACCTTTTGAGACTATCCTTTTCTAGGAAGAAACTTGAGCAATGTTGACCTCTTTATCCCATCACCCATAATCTTCATGAAGTATTGGCTCGTTTGAATAACCAACTTAGATGAAAAGCCTAAGTTGGGGGTGTGGTGAAAATGAAGGAGAGCCAAGAAGTATGAAAAATCTCCCCTTTTATGGATTGTTGTGAAAAATATGGAACCCCTCCATGTAAAAAAAGGAAGATAGAAAAGAAAAAAGTTGTAAAAAAGAAAAAGTTGTGAAATAAAGTGTGAAAATAGCAAAAGAAATAGGGTATGTGGTGATTCATGTTTAGTTGAATAATAGGGTGGATTATGAGCATGTTTGATTGTGAAAGAGAAGGAGAAAAAGTTCTTTTCTGGCCATACTTCATGAGGGTCCAAGCCACTAAGAAAAAATGACCATTCCTTTATAGTCAACCCCATTACAAACCTTGGAAAGACCTTTGTGATCTTAAGTTAGCTGAAACGAATGTTGATTGGAAAATAAGGGCAAGCCTATGGGTAGAGTCATGCATTTGTTCATCTTTTTGAGTGTGAGAATTGTATGCGATTCCGTGAGCTTGAATTGTTGAGTAATTTTGTGTGAATATGGAATCATCTTTGTTGTGAGGGCATTTGAATAACTTTGTTGAGCTTGAACTTGCATTTGAAGCAAGTATTGTGAGCTTGAGTACACTTGATAATGGTGAGTCATAATTTGAAACTTTAATTGCACAATTGAGCATTGTATATATGGTTTGAACCTTTTGTGTGCATTTATGTTGAGTCTTCAGCAACACTATTTGTAGACATCCTTGTTGAATCGATTGATCTTAAGTTTTAGTTGAGGACAGGCAAAAGTTTAAGTTGGGGGTGTTGATGAGTCCGAGAATTTTTTTCATTTGGGGCTTTGTTTTGATAGTTTAAGTGTCCTCAAATGCCTAATTGTTGCTCTAAACTGATGTTAAAGTGTTGATTTAAAGCTATGAAGGCTAATGAGCAAGGCAAGGAAACTACCGGGCAAAGAGGAGCAAACAAGCTGAAGAATTTGAAGAAAGGTGATCCTGGTGATCGCCAAGACCACTTAGCGAACCGCCGAGTTGATCTTTAGCTCACCCAAAGTTCTAGCGTGCCAGCCCTGGGGAAGAACCAATTTGGCGATAGAAATAGACAGTCGGCGGATCGTCGAACGACTCCGCGATAGCAACCTGGATCACCGAAAGTCACAGAAAGTAAAGCTATTTTTAAAGAAAGTGTAGATCAGATCTAAAGAAATATTATTGATCATAGACTCAAGGAAATAGATTATTAGTTTTTCTCCAAAAGTGGGAGATTTTCCCCAAAGTGGGCTATCATCAAGTTTTTGAGAACTATTGCACAATTTAGGAGTAGTAGTGAACACCAAGTTGGGTGAAGGTTCAAATAATCCAAACTCCGGCATTGAGCCTCTAGCTTAGGATAATATCATATCATCTATTCGACCAACTCCTCAGAAAGCCCCTGGTAAGGGCTCAGAGATTGGATTTATAAGTTAAGTTTACCCTTTACCCTAGCAAGGTATAGTATGGCTTTGGTAGCGTGAGAAAGACATTGTATTATCACAAGGCTCACGTGATGGTTATCGGCAAGAGAAATTCCCTAAGAAAAGTAAATTTATATATTTTTAGTATATTTAAGCATTGCACATATTCCGTTGTAATGTTTTGTTGTTAAAGTACAGTTGCATTCTTTACTAGTTAGTTGACTATATTACAGTCTATCCTAGAATTTACTCTTACAGATCTGTATTTTCAATCTTTAGCATATAATTTTATTCAACTATTTTACATATTGCTCGTTCCATGTACTAAAGCCAGTTAGCACTGTTTTTTCTGATGCAAATCATGGTATTTAGGAATGATAGCAGATGCATCAATAGGATCTCACATTCATCTAGGTTTTTGTGAGCCCTTCTAACTTTTGGAGGGCTCTAGACCTTTTTGGAGTGTGAGTAATTAGTAGATATTGTTAGTAGAGTAGTTAGGTAGCTAAGAATCTTGTTTTAACTCCTATCCTCAATACATAAGAGGCTTCCCAGATAATTCATAACTTCAGTTGTTTCTCAAGTATCTGTATTATTCTAACTTTTAATCACTAACGTTGTTGAGTTTGTTTTTTAAAGTTATTACAAGCTCCTATATTAAAAGATCTTGCACAGTTTTCGTAGCATTCAGTGTAATAGTAAGCCAGACCAATAATTCACTTGTGACCAAAAATGATTATGATGTCCAGGGTGTAAGTTGAGTTCCTTGTTTTTGCAAATGACATTCCTCAATGTTCAGATGGAGCATTTCTTTCTTCCGAGGTTTTTGTTATATGGTTTTGGACGAAGGTTTCAGATGAATAGTTGTGGACCGATAGACTGCTCTTGATTGCTTGAAGATGTTAGATTTGGAGCATAAGTTGAGTATTTTGATTTGCAAGTTGGATTTCTTTTAACTTTGTCCTGTGTTTTCTCTAATTAGTGATTGCGATGTGGTGTTGGTTTTCTCAAATGAATATGGTGCTTAGGTTGAGTTCGATTCTGATAGATGAGAGTTGGGGCCCAAAGAGGAATTGGAGGGTTTCTCAAGTTTTGAAGTTAACTTGAGGAGTTTCCCCTTAGCCTAAATTTTGCGTTAACTTTATTCAATCCAATTTGGTATCTAGGGATATGGAAGAGCGTGCACGCCCAATATCCCCATCTTTTCATACCTTCAAGCGTTAATTATCCTTCTACTTTTTCAAATCAATGCCCTTTTAGTAGTAGATGTTGTAATGACACTCCATGTCATTTCCGCTATCTTTTTTTATCCATTTAGCATTTAGAGCTTTCCTATAGCGACCCCAGGTAATTTATGTCTTGCTGGGACTAACAATTTAGTCTTTGGGTAGTTCATTTGAGTTTTGTGAAAATTTCTGTGTTTTAGAGCCTTTGAAACTTAAATGGTTAACTTATGTTAATAGTTCTAGAATATGGCCTCAAAATGCATTTCTGACGGATCCATGAGTTTCGAAAGGGTCATTTTGGGCTAAGCGAATGGTTGGTTAAAGTTCTAAGACTTTCGATGTAGGTTTGTGCCATTAGGTGTTTAAACATTTAAGTTTTGGCCAATGGTTAACTTTAGACAACATTCTTGGTAAACTCTCTCCGATAAGAATTCCATTGGTGCGGTTAGCTCCAGAATATTAAATTTGGTCTAGAACAACCTTTTGTGTGGTTTCCGAGTTTTCCAATGTCATCTCGAGCCTTTTTGTGAATTTTAGCTTAAAATGATACTTGGGTGTGGGACCTACTTTTCAGTGAGATGATCTAGTATAAACATTTAAATGATTTCGTTCAATCCAAAATACCAAAGTCAATGGGGTAGCATAGTTTCTTTGTATTCACGCGATTCCAAATGAATTTTGTGTGCCCATTTGAAGTTTGGAGCATTTTTCTCCAAATTGTTGTGCAGCAATGTTGGTGCGACCGCTTTAGCGGCCCCTTGATTGCTTTAACGTCCTAGGCGTTGCTTTCAGGGTGGGATACTCTTGCGGCTTGAAAACACTTTTGCGGTCTTCTGATCACTTTTGCAGTAGTTTCTTTCTTAGCCTAGGCATAGCTTTCACAGAAGGAGCCTCTTTGGACTTGGCAGCTTTTGGGGTCAGGTGATCTGTTTCACAACCTAAGTGTTTTCTTAGCAGTAGAATCCCCATAAAACATTTGAGGCATCTGGGATGTGCTCGATTTTACTTAACTTGTTTGGTGTCAACGCCCTTTCTTATATTGATTTGGTTATTCATTTCGTCGGTACCACGTCATAGTTAATTCCTGCTAGTCCTTAGTTTAAGGTCTAGTCGTGATATTCTATATCCTTGAGCAGACCTGGATTTTGGACCAGACAGTGTATATGGACTTCCCATATCCCTTGTGAGTCCCTCTTATTGTGACTATCATAGTATCAGATGAGAGAATTGCATGGGTCCCAGCTTAACCACACGACACGAGGTAGGTCTATTCACTTGGTTATTAATGATTATTGATGGTCCTATTGCATACTCTACATTCATATGCATCGCATATCCGATGAGTCAGGAATTTTGACTCATTTATGGCTTAATATTTAGAGTTTTAGTGTCCTCAATGTCTAGTTTATGCTCTAAACTGATATTTAAATGCTAAGTTGCAGCAAAGAAGGAAAAAGAGCAAGGTAAGGACATTACCGAGCAAAAATGAGTGACAGATCTGAAAAAGCTGAAGAAAAGCAAGGCTGATGTTCACCAAAGAAACTCGGCGAGTCGCCGAGTGGCTCTTCACCTTGCCAAAAGTTCTAGCAGCCTAGCCCTTGGACAAAGAGAACTCAACAATTGAAAGGGTCAATCGGCGAACCGCTGACTGGATCTGCGAAGGATATTTTTTATTTTTTTGTCCTACATTGGGTTTTTGATCCCTAATACCGTTCTTTAAATTTTTGAGTAGAGATTTAGGTTTTATTTGTTTTTGAATTCAATTCAAGTATTTTGAAGAATTGTAGATTCTTACCCAAGCTGATGGAAGATGTAGTTGGTAACTTTTTCTTGCTCTTTAATATGTGTGGATAAAACCTCCATTCTTGGGGGTATGATTATGTGATTGAATGCTTCAATTAGCTTATGGGTGTTAGTATTTAATAATTTTGATGTTGATTTGAAGTGGGTTCAATTAGTAGTTGAGTTTAATTGATGAATTATAGTGGTAAATGCACTTCTAGCCTAGTATTCTAAGCTTGCTTGAGAAACAGGTTTTAGAGTTAAGACTATTAATTGATGATTGTAGTGATTGGGTTATTATAGACTTAGCTTGATAAAGTGGGTCTAAATTCAATCTTAGCAATTTAGCTTGAAATAGTAGATTAATTGATGTATTGGGCTGTTTATCTTTGTTGTGCTTGTCGAGGTTTTAGTAAATAATAATCACCCATATAGCGAAATTGTTGTCCAATCGATCACACTCCCAAGGATCCCTCTCTACTTCATTACCCCGTGTGTTCGTAATTGTTAATTGTTCAATCTAATCCTCTCAATTGACATTAATTGTCAAACCCCTGCCATTTACTTTAATTGCTTCGAAAATGTCTACTCCTACAATTTGTTAGAACACTCTTTTCACTTCGTAACTGAATTATCTACTATATCACTCCCTGTGGGATCGACCCCAACTCCTTGTTGGATTTATAGTTGATTGTGACCGTCTACACTTAGAATCAGATGAAGTGTAATTGAGCGTTATCAAAAATTGCACCACTGCAGGGGAGTGGTGTGTAGAATTCTTTTAGTGAAGTTTAGTTGTGAACTGATTGTGTTGTAGTTGAATCAACTTATTTTTATGTCTTGTTGGTTTCTCTTGAACACGTGAAGAGATGAGTTTTAAAGGGAACAATGATAGCCAACTTGGGCAGAATGAAGACATCGGTAACTTGAATGGCGTTAATGAATATTAGTTGGGAAGTGCAGGTGCTATTCGATTGCCTCCGGTTGTGGGAAATGCGGTGTTTCATGTGACTAGCACTATGTTGCAAGTGTTGCAAATGAAGGGTATATTTCGATGTTTAGCTACTGAGGATCCTCCTTACCATATTCGAAAATTTGTGGATGTGTGTGGGCCATTAGCTTTCAAGAACATCACTCATAAGTTGGCCTAACTTCGTTTGTTTCCCTTTTCTCTAATGGGGGAGTCAATAAAGTGGTTAGCTTATTTACAAAGGGATTCAATCACTTCATTGGAACAACTCACTGATGTATTTTATTTAAGGTTTTTCCCTCCCTCGAAGATGGTGACATTGAGAGATAATATTCGAAACTTTAAGGAAGTGGATGGTGAATCGATTCATAAGACATGGCTGAGGTTTCAGAAGTTGCTGCTCCATTGTCCAACTTATGGACTTCCGAACAATGTGTTGCTACAATATTTCTATCGGAGTCTAGATTCACTCAACAAAGGTATGAAGGACTGTCTTGTTCGAGGAGGAATCATGCAACAACGGTTTAAAATAGCATCTAGTCTTCTTGATGAAATGACAAAAATCAATCGTGTTTGGTACACTAGAGAAGAGCAAGTGTCTCCTTTGAACTTCAGGATGACAAAGGAACAAATTGAAAAGGACCAAGAACGGGATGGAAAAATAGCCAAGATGATGACCCAAATGGACCTATTGTCAAATGACGTTATGGGTAGTGGTTTTAAGGTTGTGCATGTGATTGGAGTTAATGGAGTGAATCCCGATGAAGCGCAATTTAAAGCTATGTACTATGAGGTAGTACACTTTATAACAAATCAAGTAGAAGATTAGCATCCGAAATATCCAAGGTCGGGCGGAGACGAAGGCAGGAATAGGGAGCACGCTGATGGTTGGGGAGACCGAGATAGGAAATAGTGTCACCGGTTATGAATTGGAGAGAGTGGGACGGTGAAAAAGAGAGAGATGTACCTCCCATGAGCGTCAAAAGACAAAAGAGCATAGGGCAGATGTTGAAATTTTTTGCACTGAGATATGCTTGCATGCATTCTAAACGAAGAGGAAGGACCGAGTAAAGTTCGAAAGGAAAGGAAAGATGACATCTCATCGCTGAACCAAATAGTTAATTCACATTCGGTATCGATTAAGCAACTGGAAGCACAAATGGGTCAAATATCGACTCATTTAAATCCAAGACCAAAACAATGTCTACGGAGTGATATCATGGTCAAACCAAAGAATGAAGCTTGAAAGCATTTGTTCATCTATCCACGATGTTAAATAAGGCGCTTCTTGGGAGGCAACCCCAATTTTTGGTTTTTAATGTCGTGGTTTGAATAACAGGTTTTAGATGTGTATGTTGAAAATTTGATGTTTTGGGAAAAGAGGCAGTTATGCGAGCCTAGGTACCGGTCGGCGACACACTGAATAGGTCGGCGAACCCGATCTAGACCATCTATTTGACCAACTCAATGGATGGTTTTTCTGTAACTTTCGGCGGATAAAGTACCATTCGACACATCACCGAATGGGTCGGCGACATAAGTGAACTTCCCTGACTGGTGCACGAATTGAAGGGTCAAAATGCCCTAAACCGTTTTAGATTCAAAAAATTACTTAATCTCAAATTTTCCAACCTTTGCACACTTACAATCTAATTTTAGATAATTGTTGCTTGTTCATTTCGTGTTGGGATCAATTGCTCGGGGAATTTTTGCATCTTTTACATTAGTATTTGCTTGCCTAGAATCTATTCTCATTTGTTTTTGAGGTTGGTGTTTCAAACTCGGATTAAATTTTGGTAGATAGTGATGCATGCTCGTAATTTGTTGATTCTAATGAATGATGTTGAGCAGTTAATTTTTTAAGGGTTGCTAGAGTATTTTGCTTGATTTTATGTTTAGCCCATATTTGTTGAATTTTGTGCTTAAATTGAGCGAAATTGTGGGTGTTTGTTGTTTGTATGTTGGGTTTGGTGTGGGTGAAGTTTGAGTTGCTTGAAATTGTATTGATCAACTTAATTTGCCCAATGATGGAGTGGGTGACGTCATTCTTAAGAGCAAAAGATGTTGATTGGTCAATTTTAGACAAATCAGGGGAAGTTTGAGTACCCCGAGGTTATTGATGGTATGGGGCTTAATTGAATAGAATAGTGATTTAATTGCATTATTATGGGATTTGGGTTGAAAATTGATGGTCGGGGTCAAAATTTGCCATGAGGGACCAGTCGGCGAACTTAGCCGAACTCGTGGAATGGCTCGGCGGTTCACCAAGTGACTCTTGGATCGCCCTTTTGTTCTTCATTTTTGATGATTTTATTTTGTAACATTCGGCGATATGCTTGAGCTAACCGAGTTCACTCGGTCACTCGCCAAATGTCTGTTAGATCGCCTTTTCTAAGCCTTAAAATCTAGAAAAAAATTGTAACTTTCAACGAGCTACTTTTAGTTCATCGAATGATGATGGTGAATCGTCGAAAGGCCCTGTACCTCGCTGAATTGTGCTGATATTTAAGAACTTTTATTATGGAACTTTGGACGAGCCCGATTTGGTTCATTGAATGGGTTTGGCGACTCATCGAGCTAGTCGGCAAGTTTTCCTGCAGTTTTTATACTTTGATTTTTTTGGAACTATTTCTCACGTATTGGTTTATTCTATATTGTTATGCAGGTTTGGCTATACCCAAGGTGAAAGGCAACAATCAACCACCATGAAAGAGGGCACGGGGAATAGTAATTAATGAGGGTGTTGCGCCATTATGAACTACGTAGGCTAAACTTCCTCCAACAGGGGCAAAGGGCACATGCAAGGGCAAGGGGCCTGCTGAGCCAAGTCCATTGGAGGTTAGCTTCGATAATATGGGTATCTACGACACCAACCAAACCACATCAGAGTCTAACGTTGAGGAAAACTCGGGATCCAGATCACCAGTCTACGTATCCTAATAGGAGGATAACCATACCTTGCAATAGAGGATAGATGATTTACACTCTAAGGTGCTTGATGATCCGGACATGATACCAGTGACTCATACACCTCCTCCACCTTCAGCTCAAATTGTTGAGCAGGTACCTCTGGTGCCCCCGGTACAAGCACCTCTACCTTGGTCATTGAACAAATTAAACACTGCAGCATTGAGGACTATCTTAGAGGAGAACAGGTTGTCTACAGAAGGAGTGGTGGACAGGTACCCTGAAGTGTGGAACACCATCAAGTTCCACAAGTTTGAGATCTGTACACAACCATGTGGTGCATATATACATTCCAAGGCCCAAGAGTTCTATTCTGAGTATGGGAAGTTGGTGCCAAAGGGGAAGAAGACGGCCAACTCATTTGCAGCAGTTGACTATGTGGTGGTGTGCGGTAGATAGTTAAAATACAGTAGCACCGACATCAATGAGGTTCTGGGGTGCACTACGAAAGTCATCCATGTGTTGGTAAATCATATACAAAAGAAGACCCTCAATAATTTAAAGGAGTGGCTGACTCCTCTTATCTCCGACATTACACCACCATGGATTGAGCCAGGAGTTCAGATAGAGAAGAAGGATTTGAATGTGTCTTCCCAATATTTTTTTGGATTTATTAGCAGCCCATTGATTCCTTCACAAAACAAGTCTATACTCCAGCATCCAAAGATTGCTGTGTTGGGTACATCATTGATCAGGATAGACTAAATCTCGAGTTGATTATCTAGTAGGAGATGGTCATGAAGGCCAAGATGAGTCAGACCTCACTCCCATTCTGGATGTTGATCACAGAGTTGTGATGGCGTGCCCGAGTGCCATAAGTAGATAAAATGGATGTCGAACTGACTACCACTTCTTCTACTGATATCTAGAGGATCGAGGTTGAGTGCACTAGAGACGAGGCAGTGAGGAGGAGAGCTACACATGTGGACAATTCCCCGATTGTTGACGTCGAGACGCTATAGACAGACACAACCCCTCTTACTCAGGCCGGTGAGCCTTCAGGTATCCCTGACACTTCTATTTATGTTCCATCTGGTTCTGCAGCTGCTACTACTTCAATTACTGTTGTTATTGCTTCCCAACCCCCATTGACCCAGGCTATGTTGTTCATGATGGGCCACCTATCCCAATCTGCTGATATGCATGCCTCTCGAGTAGAGGTTGTTATTCCTAGGATGATTGAGATGGCCATTTATACTGCCTTAGCTCCTATCCGACGAGTTGAGAGATCTCTGAAAGCTGATCACTGTGCATGGATTAGCATTGGATGCCCTTATGGTGAGAGTGGAGGTGTGCGAGCAGCGTGGGCGGCAATCTGAGGATGTGACGGCCTTAAGAGCTGATATTACTAAATTGAAACGTCATATGGATGAGCTTAAATCCATGGATCTATCTATGTTCTTCGGCACGATGGACCTTCCCAAGGTCCCGAGTACAGAGTTGTCAACCATTTCTAGGATCCATTTGGCTACTACGACTAGAGATGTTGTTATGACTGATGAGGATGCCGAGTCTAATGCTTCCAGGAGTCATGAGAAGGATCTTGCTACACTAGATACAGAAATATATGATGACCTAGAGGACATAGAGGGAACGATAGTGTAGTCAATTTTGGAGGCTTCTCTTTAGGATACATCGATTGTGGGCTATAGTGGAGCGAATGATGGAGCTGAGTCGGGCACTGATGCCCAAATTGAGGGAGTAACGAATACGCAGAGTTCACCTCAGGCTTAGCCTGAAAGGGGGATCTTGACTCTCCTTATTTTTATTTTGATACTTTTTATTTCTTTTACATTGAGGACAATTGTTAGTTTTGTTTGGCAAGGTGAGGTATCTTCATACCTGCCTCTTTTGGGTTGTTTTTGTGAACATTTGATTTTTGTGATAGATTGTTATGCATACACTATTTGATTATGACTTTCTGGTTTTTAATGTGAATGTTGGTTGGTTTTTTAATCCAAATTTAAAATTTCACCTCTTGATGTTTGTGGATGTATCAGCTCTCTTGCATATTTGAGTATCAATTGTGATCAATACCGATGACTTGAATAGTACTCTTGATTGAACGATATGTTTGTGCAATTTCAATGAGGCAAATTTGAGTTGCATAAGTCATGTGCGAACTCTTACCATCTCACTGTGACTGGGTGATTGTTGAAATGAATCTTGTGATGATCATTGCACGCGAGCTGAAAATTGTAGAATCTTGATTCATGATTGTGTTGAATGCCATGTGTGGTGAGATTGTTTTGAAATATATGCTTGTTAATACCTACAATTTATCCCATTAGTCCAATCGACTAATGTAGGCGTATGATAGAGATGATCTTAGGCAAAACGTTTGAAGAGCGAACTAAATTGCTAGTATACCTCTTTGTGACCACCTTGGGAGAGTGTGAACCTACCTTGGCATCGATTGAACTTAACCTTTTCATTGCATGAAACATGAGCACATTTTCCCAACACATAAAACCATCATGAAGCATTGGTCCGTTCGAATAGCCAACTTAGGCTAAAATCCTAAATTGGGAGTGTGGTGAAAAAAGAGGAAAATCAAGAAGTTTGTGAAAATTTTCCCGTGATAGATAGTGTTGAAAAAAATGGAACCCATGCATATTAAAAAAAAAAAGAGAAGAAAATCAAAAGAAGGAAAAGATTGAAAAAGAAAGAGAATGTTGCAATAAAGTTTGTGCAATGGACAAAATAAATGGGGTATCCAATGAATCATGCTTAAAAGAACATAGGGTGGACAGTGAAAATAGAAAATGAGTGAAAGAAAAGGAAAAAAATGAAATGCAGGCCATGCTTCATGAAGGTAGAAGTTAGTGAGCCAAAATGATCATACATTTACCCTCAGCACCGTTACTAGCCTTGAAAGACCTTTGTGATCTTGATTGAGCTTAATATCATGTTGATTGGAAAATACGGTCAAGCCTATGGGTAGAAACATGCATGTATTTATCTTTGAGAGTGTGAGAGTTTCTTTTGATTCCTTAATTCTGAAATGTTGATGAGCTTTGTGTAAGTGTCACGACCCAAGCCTAGGGCCTAGACGTGACATGGCGAATGAGGAACCCGAAGGAACCCCAAACAAGCCTCTCAAACTTGTCATCACACTTCATCGATCGCGGAAGTACATTCAACATTAATTAACGGGA
>JAJOOG010048118.1:0-23795 GCA_029582565.1 Solanum infundibuliforme
ATCATATAATACTCAAAACACTTCAATTACTAATCTAACTTCAAATTAACACTTTACTAACTAACAATCAATCAATCAAAATTTTAAAAATCCTAAATTCAAAACCCTAATAAAAATCCTAATTCAAAATCTTCAAAACCCTAACAAAAATCCTAATTCATTCACTAACTAACAATGCATAATTCTAAATATGCCCAAAATTCAAAAATCTTGAATTCTCTATACCTAACTAACAAGTAATCAAGTCAAATTAATAATTGATTAAACACAACCCAATAAACTAAAACAGTAATATACTAACTAAAAATCAACTATAATCACTACAATTGAAAATAAAAACATAAAGTTTAATACTAACCTTAAGAAAGAGGAGAGAGGCAGTGATGAGAGGCAGCAGCGATAAGCGGCGGCAGTGACGGGCGGCGACTGGCAAGACAACAACGGAATGAGCTGGGGAGGCGACTAGCTGCGGCGACTTGCGGTAGAGGCGGCGGCAATGGGAAAAATGTAGAGAGAAGGGAGAGAATAAGAGTCAAGAGAGAAGGAGAGAGAGGGAACAAAATAAGAAAATCCCGATTTGGTCAACGATATTTTAAGAAAAGCGATAGACATCGTCTATTTATCCGTTGATATTTTAAAAATAGTTGACCGAAATTTTGATCAAAAAAGCGACAGACTAAGACGTTGTCCGTCGCTTTTCTTAAATGTTTGTCCAGACATTTTGACCAAAAAGTGACGAACTTTGAGATGTTGTCCGTTGCTTCTTTAAAAAAATAATTAATCAATTAATTATTAATTATATATATAGTTGGCGCAAAAATCTATGAAGAAGTCGACGGACTAAGTCATGCCATTCGTCGCTTTTTTAAAAAGACTTTTTTAAAAAATTATTTTTATTAAAAAGCGGTGGACAGTGTGGCTAATGGCGTCACTTTCGTCACACTCAAACCCTAAGTGAGGCAGACAAGTACCATATGAACACATGCTTTACAAGTGACCTATGATGAGAAAGTAAACGTCTATGCAAATAGATTTACTGATGAGAAGCTTCATATACAACACATGTTGACTAGCTGAACCGATACATATGATAACTTTTTGGAGTGACGTCGTCCGCTGCTTTTCTGTCAGCGTTTTGAACAGTTTTTTAGTAGTGAACCCTCACATCCTGAAATAAGTGAACATTGTTGATCCCCAAATAACATTACCTCCATTTTAAGATGAGCCTTCTAAGTAGATTCCCCAATCTCTAGCAAAAAAATGTAGAAGTCGTCAATGAACACCACTACATAGAACCGAAATCAAAAGTCTGACCCTTTGTACCGTCGACACAACCTTTGTGGAACTCTAGCAAACCCAAGGTATTGAACAATAATTACAATGACATAAAGTAGTCTAGCTCACAGTGTAGAACATACGCATAACCCAGATCGTGAAAAATGATAGATAAACCC
This sequence comes from Solanum infundibuliforme, assembly GCA_029582565.1. NCBI lineage: Eukaryota > Viridiplantae > Streptophyta > Magnoliopsida > Solanales > Solanaceae > Solanum > Solanum infundibuliforme. The sequence goes on from JAJOOG010048118.1 coordinate 1,455, forward strand.
CAGGAAGTTCATTATGGGAACCATGCCCCTAATGTTGGTTGGATGAATCAATTGTCAACAGGGTGGACACAGTGGTTCAAAAGTTACCCCTCTATGTTGGCCGCTAATTGAACACGAGCGTATCACACTATGATCCCCGTGAACCCCATAAAACCTTCCATAAAACACCTCTGGCCAATTCATTGACACACTTAGAACATTCTGAAACCACTCCGTTTCAAATCTCTGCTACTCAAACATATCAATGACAATACAATAATACATTACTTTCTACATAAACAAGTAAAGAGTAGTGTTAAGCTTAAATAGATAGAGAGAAACAACTTTGAACATTATGAGCTCTCCCAAATCTCCCTATCCCAAGAGATGCTCTGCACGAGATACAAAATAAGCAATAAAAACTCATACTATGACATGTACAGTGCAAAAGTAGTGTAGTAAGAGTACCAAATAAGTGGCACCTAGTAGGCATAGACCAACTAAGCTACAAAAAAAAGGTAAGCATAAATAACATTTAATAAAGGACCATATATATCAAGTAACTAAAGCAACAACAAGAAACTTTTAATAAGAAACAAACTGAGTAAAAGAAAAGAGAGTAAATGAAAAAAAAAAAGGAAGTAAGGGACGAACATGAATGTGCTAGCCCATTAACCTATTCATAAAAAGGCTCTACCATGGGATACAATTAGCCTAAGGCATTCTAATATAACTAAACACAAATATCACGTAGAAGCCAAGAAGCCTACTCCAAACCAGAACCATACATAAGAGCGTCAAGTAAGGGTAGACGAGGGCAGTATCTCCTTTCAAACAAAGGGTCACCCTTTATAATGCCACAAGTAATCAATCAATCAAACAATAACCTTTTCTAGCCCGTATATGCCTAGAAGGTACACAACAAAAAACTAAACCCGTATGACCACCCAGATGACTAACAGGCAACAATACATTTTGCTGATGATAGGGAATGCATAATAAATGCGAGTTATTCATTTAAAATCAATAGTACCAATAGTGCAAAGTGCAAAGTGCCAAGTGCCAAGGCACATATACCTACCCCTCAGTCCCAGTCAATAGGGTAGGACTCATGTGTCTCCTTCTGCATGTTAAATGGGTCAGAAAGATAGGGGAATCCATTAGGGACTTAGTAACTTCCATATATGCATGTCTGGTTTCGATCCAGGTCTTATATCCCTGGCCTTTTCGTCATAGTGATCAAAGATAATAATGGAATCAAAACAGTATAAAATGAGTCGGTTACTTTTGGACCAGTTAAGTAAAAGAAAGTACATCCTGGATACCTCAAAATCTCAAAGTCCATTTATAAAGTAGAAAAGCTAGTATGGTTCCCATAGTAAGATTAGTTTAAAAAGTAATCGGGAAAAACACTTCTTTCTAAAAAGTATGTATATAACCAACACATGCACTGCAGTCGTACAACACATCATGTGAAAATAAGAAAACTAATGCAATGAATGTCAGCACCTACATCTGAACATGTTCACAATCAAAACTAGTTTAAATAACAAACACCTTGCTCCTAGACCATAGAAACTAACATGTAATCAAGTTGGTTCCTGATCAAGGCCTTAGACGCAAAATTCTCAAGTCAACTCAACAATGGTGAACAATAGGAGAAACAGCGTCAATAAAGCGGTGATAAAGGATTATAAGGTATCAACCTATAAAGGATTAACTCAAGAATCTCCTCCTCTAAAGGATAAAACCACCCAGAGGAAACACACAACTCTCTCCATCCTATGGCAATTATAGGTATCTAAGGTGTAACACGTAGGAAAATGGAATGTTAAGTTAGAAAGAAAAACTATAGAAATTTTCCTGATACAGTTATCTACGAGTCCCATCTACCTTCTGTAAAAGGTTCTATGGACCATAGAAGGTGAGTCGTAGAACCTTAGTTGATCTTGGAAATTTTATGTTTTTGATGATTGGACCTACAACTCGATAGGATGAACCATATGAGTTTTGATGAGCCATAAATGACACTTGTAGGATGGTTTCAGAGATTTTATTTAGGAACTCAATTCTATGGAAGGTTTTGACGATTAGTATGGTGTTCTATGGGTTGTATGATTATCTCGTAGAAAGGTCTCGTACATAGAGAAATTTTAGAGTTAAACTTGTGTTCTTCATATGGGGTCTATGGATTGTAAGATTTTAGATAGACCGTAGAAAGGTCTTGTGGGAAGATAGTTAAATTTGGGTTTCTAAAGTTTGTTCAATTGTTGACATATACTGTAGGAACCATCCACAAATTATTTTTACGAGTATTTGAGTCTTTTCATATGCAATTAATAGCTATACTACATTGTTTTTACCTCTATTTCTAAGTCCTATATCTACCCTTCTACCCCAAAACTTTCCCCAACTCCCTTATTCACTCAAATCCCAAAAATCCTCTCCAAGAGATCAATAATGGCACCTACTTTAACCCACTATTAAGTATGCCAATCCATAACCAGAAAAACTTGTAATGAGTATAAGGTTAGAACCAAACATATTTTTTACACTAAACAATAACATAAGCTGAAAGAAAAAGAAAGAAAACATCTATATACAAGAGAATCCATCTAAGAACTAGAAGTCACAAGTAAAGAGCTATCTAAAATAAAAGTACAAGTCCCAAAAGTGGACCACAAAAAGGCCGTTTCTAAGGGAAAACACTAGGCAAATATAAATACATAAAAAGAGAGGTTGATCGAGCATGCCAAGTTCTCATCCACATCTCTGATCTCAAAAGTTGGTGAAGTTGGTAGCTGGTATAATGACCAGCATCACAAAACAGATGCATAGTGTAACATGAGTACCAAAATAAAGATTATCACTAGGCATCAAATGATGGCTGAGTAACAAAGTAAAGACAATACGAAAAGATAAAATCTAGACAAAAATAAAGGTCAAGGGGGAAATGAAATAAAGCACACGAGCATACCGAAAGTAAATTTAAGTACAAATAAACTAATCATAACTAGACCATATAAGCCTTGAAGGTTGCCTCATGTGCAAGTTTAAATAAAACATGAATGGACCCCTATAAGGCCGAAAGGTACAAAGAATAGCTAAGTCTACTGAGAGAAAAGTACCACGAAGTGAAAGTCGGACTCCAAGCCAAGTAACCACAATATCAAGTAATCTAGTCAACTCTCTGCCTAAATAGAAAGAGTTACAATCAATCTAGGCCACCCAGCCAGCCAATCAACTCCCAACCCAGCTAGCAAGAGAGACCCTAGAGTATGTCAACTCTGTAAAAGGATCTTATATATCAAGGTTTCCTAGCCAGCTAGTCTACTCCTAGGGGCATAAGCCACCCAACTAGCAAGAGTGACATGGGGTTATGTCAACTCTGAAAAGGATCTCAAATATCAATACCAAGTCACATGGATCGATGTCCACTCACAAAGAACCAATTAAATGCTCCAAGTCTATAACAATCCAATCCTAAGTCACTACAAAAGCATACAACCTCTCGTAATGCATCGGAGCTGCAAAAATAGGGGAGAGAGGATAGAAGATCTATAAAGATGAGAAATCACCTAAATTAAGGATCATTCTATAAGACTCAAGTATGCTACTCTAGTTTAAAAGGATCTAGTCTGTCCAAAACAATGTGAGAGACAAAACAAGGCTACAAGGTTCGCAAGTCTAAGGCAACACTAGTCTAATCCAAGAATAAGGACGAACATGCTCAATACTAATAAAATAATACAATTAATACACAGCACCATGAAATGCACATAAACCCCATTAGTATGGTAATAAACCTGGAATAGTGTCGATCAATCCCAAACCATGGTATCTACGGAGAAAAATAAGAATAAATTGGTTCCCACCCTGATTTCACTATAATTAGCATGAATTTACATATTCGAGCTCAATTTAAGTAGAAAGGAAGTCATAACCTACCTGTAGGCCGACCATGTGCCCTTCAAATCTTATGCCTGGAGCTTTTCCTATCTGAATGGCCTTCGAACACTGCCACTCTATAAAAAATAGGATCACAATGTGATTATAGAAATTTAGACACCAAAAAAGATAAAATAAAAAAAGATCAATTTCGACATTAAATAGGAATTGTGGGACACGTGTTGGAATTTCAAAATTTGTCACTGTCAAGAGGTCCTAACCAATTAAACTTGTGTTACAAAAACTAATACAATTTGGGGCTCGGGACAACAAAAGTGAACAAGAATAATTCCATAAATATTTAGCTCAAAGGAACTAGAAAGAAGCTAAAAATGCAATTTCACCTCAAACACATGTTTTACAATAACTCTCGGCCACTCCACAACATAGGCTCTATAATTCCAGACATGGGGGTCTTCAAATAACCTAATTTTGAGCTAAGATGAGTGAAATATCGCTAATTTAAGATCAAACTATAAGTTAACATCGTGACATGTCTTTAAATAAGACAATTCCAATCTATTCTTTTTTAGCATAGAGGGTCCCCCATGAATTAAATCCTAACAAACAGCGCAAGGGCCCTGTGATCATGGACAAGAGATTGTCAGGCCTCTACAATCATGACAATGAAACACGAAAACACAGGCACCACGAATGCAACCAGGCCCCTGCGAATGTGGACACCAGGTTGCTTGACCTCTACAAAGTTGGTGCTGATCCTGTGAAGATGCAGGCCTTTTTTGGTTGCACATTTTAATGCATATCAGTTTTTTTTGGCAAGTTGGAAATCTCCGACGGGTTGTTCCAAATTCATTTGGAACCCTGTGCATGCAAATGAGATAATCAAACCTACAAAAATCTATATTCTTGACTCAGTGGAGGAGTTGATATTTCCATATGAGGTCATTTTGGAAAAAAATAGGTCCCACCCCTAACACCATTTTAGTCAAACTTCACAAGGGGATCGGAATTATCCTGGAAGATTTGAGATTTGAAAAAGGGTCATTCTAGACTAAACTCAACATTCGTGAGCTAACCGTGCTGACAAAATTCTCATCCAATCTTGTTTACTCAAAATGTTGACTAAAGTTGAACTTACGTCTTAACTTGAAAGTTAAAATGCCTAATTCCACAGACTCACACTAAAAGACTTAGAAGTCATGTTGACTATGCTACTAGTAAAAAATGACTCTTTTGAAGCTTATGATATCATCAAAACGAGATTCTAATATCATCTTCTTGAATTTTTGATAAAAAATGACTATTCATGGGTCAAAAATTCCAAAATGCTAAAACTCACAAAAAACCCAAATAAACGGCTACGTTACCGAATTCTCAGTTCCAACAAGTTATAAATGATTTAGGATCACTATAGGAATTCTCTAAATGACTATGAGAAGGCATAAATATAGGAATGACTTAGAGGGTCATTACAATGCGTGTTCCCCATATTTAGTACATTCAAAGTACTGACACATATATCTATTGTTCTTATATTGATTCATAACATAGGGTCTGACATTCCTTCATCCAGTTGTAGCTAGCAGATTGATTTAACTTTGCTTAGCATGTTGTGAGTACTAAAGATTTGAGGATATAATTACATGTTCTGAATTTTTTTTATTTCCGTCATTTCAGTTTTAAAACTTCTTTCATTAATTAGGGACTTTTACTAGTCACATCTATGATATAGAGGTTGGTTGTCAGACTTGCTATGTTTTCGCTTATGAGATTATTGTACTCTAACTTTTGTATCACTTATGATGTTAATGTTGAGACTTATATATTTTTCATGCTTTATTATATTTTATTGATCATCCTAGTTTTATGAGTATGTCGAGTGGATTATTTAGGGACTCTCAAGATATTAGTCCCCATGTCATGTCGATCATAAAGTTTTGAAGGTTCTAAGAGTCTTACAAGTTGCATCGAGTAGAGTCTTTTTCTTAGGTGTGAAGTGCACCACATTTATGAATAGGAGGCTACAAGGTATTTAGAAAACTTTACTTCTTTCATTACTCATAATTCAGGAATAAGAGTTTATCTCTATACGGGCCTTTCTCCTAACTCTTTTTCCACGCATTTTTGAAACATTCCTTAAAAAATTCTCAATGTTCCTCAAGTTCCCTTTTATCCCTTGGCCAATAAAGTTTTTCATGCGGAAATTAGGGTTGCTTTCCAAGTGTTGGCGCAAGACATGACCGCACAAGCTAATATGGAGGTTGTAACTCCCGTGAACTCAACTGTGGGTACAACGACAACAAGGATTAGATACTTCACAAGGATAAACCTACTTGAATTTCATGGTTCAAAAGTGGATGAGGATCCACAAGAATGCATTGAGGAAATCCATAAGATTGGTGACATTATGGAAGTGACTCCGGTGAAGAAGGCAAATTTAGACGCCTACCAATTCAATACGGTTGCTCCAGTTTGGTGTAATCAATGGAAGGAAGAAGGGGTTTTGGATGCAGATCCCTTAGATTTGGACAAGTTGAAATGTGCCTTTTTTGACTAGTACTCATTGAAGTTCATTCAATTGTCTAAGTAACCTCTTACAATGGTTGCCGACTCTAGGGAATGAATAAGTAAGTTTGTTACATGTATGCTTGAATTAGTGGTCAAAGAATGTAGAACCAACATGTTAATCCAAGAGATGGATATCTCAAGGTTGATGGCTCATGCCTAACAAATCGAAAAGGAAAATCATTAGGATAAGGTTAGGAAGTCTAAGAGGTCAAGAACAAATGGTGGTGATATCTCTTAATCTTCATCCAATGGAAATGGACGTTCTTAGTTTTGACAAAACATTTCGGGTATGAATTCATCTAGTGCTCTAGTTTAAAAGTTCATCAAGGATATGGTGCCTTCCCTAAGACAATAAGGTGGCACTCCTAGTGGTAAGACTATTCCCGTATGTAAGAGGTGTGGGAAAAACCATCCATGGGTGTGCTTAGCCGATTAGGGTGCTTGTTCTTGTTGTGGAAAGACGGGTTACAAATTTATAGATTACCCTTCTCTTGCTACCAAGGGTAAAGATAGTTTTCAAGCTTAGCCTAGTTCTACTTCTGGTTCTTGTGGTGCACTTTACTCAGAATAGATTTTATGCTCTTCAGACTCGATAGTATCATGAAGGTTCACTGAATATGTTGACCGGTATGTTGCGAGTGATTCAATTTGATGTATATGTGATGCTTGATCCAGTTACTACATTGTCTTTTTTGACTGCTTATATGGGTATGAAGTTTGATGTCATCCCTAAAATTCTTTTTGTATCATTTTCAGTCTCTACTCTGGTTAGTGATTCTATTATTGCTAGAAGAGTATTGAAATTGGCCAGATTCAGTTTATCATAAAGTCACACAAGTTGATTTTCTAGAGTTAAACATGATATATTTTGGTGTCATTCATGGGATGAATTAGTTGTATTTTTGTTATACTTTTATAGATTGTCAGACCAGATAGATCATATTTCAGGTTCAAAATAAACGTATCTATTAATGGAAGGGTAGAAATTTAGCGCCTATTGGTTGATTTATCTCTTGCCTAAAGTCTAGAAAAATGATCCTTAAAGGATGCATCGATTATCGTTTTTGGTTTAGGGATACAGATTCTAAAACCCCTACTCTTGAGTAAATTCAGTTGTTAATGTGTTTCTAGTAGTGTTTTCCAATGATCTTCATGGTGTTCCTTATTAAAGGGAAATAAACATTAAAATTAACCTTCTTCCTAATATGCAACTTATCTCTATGCCTCATAATAATATAACTCTAGAGGAACTTAAGGAATTAAATGACCAATTGAAATATTTGTTTGATAAGGGTTTCATTAGAGCAAGTATCTTACTATGGGGTGCTCCAATGTTGTTTGTTCAAAATAAGGATGGTTCACCTTGTATGTGTATTGTACCGAGAATTGAACAAGGTTAAGCTAAAGAATAAGTAACCTATTACAAAGATTGTTGACTTGTTTGATCAACTCCAATGTGTTGGTTTCTCCCTAAAGATTGACCTTCGATCGGGCTATCATCAATTAAAGGTAAGAGAAAGTGACATTCTGAAGTTTGCTCTTTGGACTTGGTAAGTTTAGGGTGAATTCCTAGTAATGTCTTTTGGTTGGACTAATGCCCAGTGGCTTTCATGAATCTTATCAATAGAATGTTCAAGCAATACCTTAGCATATTAATGATTGTGTTTATTGATAATATCTTTATTCATTACTGGAGTAAGGATGAACATGTTGATCACCTAAGGATAGTTTTGTAAGTCCTCAAGGTTCATCATTTGTTTGATAAGTTTAGAAAATTGTGTGAGTTTTGGTTTGGATTTATTGCTTTGCTTTGCCATATTATTTCCGGTGAAGGTATTATGGTTTATCCATGATGACCAAGGAAGTTAAGAACAGCCCTAGACCTCTTTCCCTTCACATATTCTGAGTTTCTTGGGTTTGGCTGGTTATTATAGAATTTTTGTGAAAAGAGTTTCCTCTATTGCTTTACCTTTGACTAGTTGACTCAGAAAAATGTGATATTTTGATGGTTAGAACCTTGTGAGAAGAGTTTCCAAGAGTTCAAAGAGAGACTCACTTCAGCACTAGTTTTGACTTTACGAGAAATATCTCATGGGTTTGTGGTTTATTGCATTTTTTTGTGTGGATTACTCTTGGTTGTGTCTTGATACAACATGGTAAGGTGATTGCCTATGTTTCAAGGTAATTGAAGGTGTATCAAAAGAGTTATTTGACTTATTATTTAGTGTTAGAGGTTGTGGTTTTTGCTTTGAAGATTTGCATATATTATCTCTATGGTGTTTATGTGGATGTGTTCACCGATCATAAGAGTTTTACATATATGGTTAAGGAAATAATTCAAATCTTCACCAAAAAAGGTGGCTTAAACTGTTAAAAAATATGATATAAGTGTTCTTTATTATTGGGGTAAGGCTAACGTGTTTGTTGATCTTAGCCAATTTTCAATGAGTAGTGTTACCCATAATGAGGATGGTAAGAAGGAGTTAGTTTGTGATTTTCATAGACTAGCTCGATTAGGTGTTCACTTGGTTGATTCCAAGGATGGTGGTATCATTGTTCGAAATGGTTCTGAATAGTCTCTTCTTTCGGACGTGAAAGCTAAGCAAGAACTTGATCCGACTATGGTTCAGTTGAAGAATGTGGTTTCTGAAAAATCCCTTAAGGCTTTCTCCTAAGAGGGAAATGGTCTTCATGATAAAGTTAAGCTATGCATGTGTTCTCAATACTCATGAGTTTTAGGTGGTAGATTTAATCAAAAGCTCACAACTCTTAGCATTCTATTCACCCAGGAGCAATTAAGACGTACCATGATTTTTGAAAGGTCTATTAGTGGAATTTGATTAATAAGGATATCACAGAATTTGTGTCTAAGTTTCCAAAGTTTTAACAAGTGAAAGTTGAGCATTTCAAACATGGAGGTTTGGCTCAAGATATTAGTATTCATACTTGGAAGTGAGAAGATTTGACTAAGGATATCATTACAGGTTTACCTCGTACTCATCAATAGTATTTTCCTATGAAGACCTCATTTAAAGTTGAAACCTATGTTAGGCTCTACATTCAAGAAATGGTGAAGTTGGATGGAGTTCCTTTATCCATTATTTCTGATAGAGGTACTCAGTTTACATCTATGTTTTTGAGGTCATTTAGAAAAGGATCTGGTACTCAAGTGAAACTTAGTACGAATTTTCATCCTCTATCATATGGTCATGACAATCGCACTACTGAGACATTCGAGCACATGTTGAGAGCTTGTATGATTGACCTAAAGGTTAGTTACCTAATTGTGACGTTGGAGGACATGTTGAGTTTGCTAATAATAATAGTTATCACTCAAGTATCCAAATGGCTCCATTTGAGGCTCTCTATGGTAGTAGGTATAGGTCTCCTATTGGTTCGTTTGAAGGTTGTGAGGCTTCTTTAATAGGGCTTGAGTTGGTTCATGAGGCTATAGAGAAGGTTTAAATTATAAGAGAATGGTTGAAAATGGCTAAAAGTTAACAAAAGTCGTATGCCCATGTTAGAGGGAGAGAGTTTGAATTTTGAGTTGATGATTGGGTTTACTTGTAATTCTCACTTATGAAGAGTGTGATGATATTTTTAAAGAAAGGGAAGCTTAGTCCCCATTAAATAAGCTCATATTAGATTTAGAGGTGTTTCAGTAAGGTAGCATATGAGTCAGAATTGCCTTCTCAATTGGCGTCATTGGATGCGATGTTTTATGTTTCATTGTTTAAGAAGTGTATTGGTCATCGTACTTCTATTATGAAATCGAAGAGTTTTGGTGTTACAGAAAGTCTTTCTTATGAAGCGGTTCTAGTTAAAATTTTGGATTGCCAAGTCCGCAAGTTGAGAAACAAACAAGTCACTTCTTTGGGTGTTCTATGGAGGAATCAATTAGTTGAGGGTGCTACTTAGGAGGCCAAAACCGGTATGATGTTCAAGTATCATCATCTCTTTCCCTCCTTTGCCATTTTTGCTTGAGGTAGTATCTCATCATGTTCACTCTTTTGGATTCATGTGTTTTAGCAATTCTCATGTTTCCATATTGAAGCATGTTCATGAAAACTTGATTTTTGAATTATTATTTAGCTTAGGGTTGATAATTTCTTGTTAATGTGCATTTTGATATGATTTGCATTCATGATTGGGTTGTTAGAGTCAATTACTCTTTACCTACTCTATTCATGCTAGCTTGAGTCCCATCTGAGGATTAATGTTCCCAAGGGGGAAATATTGTAACACCTTAGAAATTAGTAAGTTGAGTGGGCAAAAATGTAGAAAAATGTTTGCTTGTGTAGTTCTTAGGAGCCAACGAATGTCTCGTAGAAGAACCTACGATCCCTGGAAAGTCATAGAAAAATTGAAATTGTCAAGTCATAGATTAAGGTCTATGGACAGACATGACCATTTGTAGGAACCTCCACGGTTAGAAGGAAGTGCCTATTTAGGGAGATCTAAATTGGAAGAGATTGATGGAGATCAGGGCTACGGTTGGGACTACTAACTGTACAAGGTCCTATAGTCCATAGCCCATGGTCGTGGAAAGTGTCAGGGTCTTGAAGGAATTTTTGGATCTAGGATTCTACTAGAGGGGCCTATGGGCCAAAAAATGTTTGACAACATGTAGTAAGGGTTTCATGAAAATTGACTCAAAAGTTGGCCACCATTACCTTGATCTATAGATGACCAAGACGATCTAAAGAGGTTTGTACATACCGTAGGTTTATGCGTAGGTCATTTTCGGCAGTATTAACTCAGGGTTATTTGGGTCTTTACCTACAAAACAGTCTTTTCCAGAATATTCTAAGGTCCTTTAACTCATTTCACTCTTTAAAATCAATCTATTCCCTCTAATTCAAAGAAGGAAGGGTATAGGGAGACAAAGAAAGCTAAGACTGGTTATGGTAATTTCTCTAACGCAAGGTCCTATGGACATGGTCGTCCTAGGTTTCGACAAAGGTTCTTCTGTCAAGGTTCCTCCAATGATCCTTCTAAGTTCAACAAAGATAGGGTGTCTAACCCTAAGCCTCAAGGAGGGAATGGTAGTAGATCTTTATTGCATATGTCTACTTGTGTTAGGTATGGTAACAAGCATGAGGGTAAGTGCCTAGCCGGCACAGATTGTTTCCTTAGTTGTGGTAAAAGTGGGCACAAATGAGGGATTGCCCTATGTTTACGGCTAAAGGAACAGAGGGCAAGCAAGCTCCTCCTAGTGGTTCGTGTTCCAATGCTCCCAAGCAAAACTGATTCTATGCACTTCAGGCTAGTAGTGAATAAGAGGGTTCTCTTGATGTGGTTACCGGTCTGTTGAAAGTTTTCCAACTAGATATTTATGCTTTACTTGATCCCCGTGATACCATGTCTTTTGTGACGCCATATGTGGCTATGAGGTTTGATGTTCTTTCGGATATGTTGTTAGATCCTTTTTCTGTCTCTTCTCCTATTGGTGATTCTATTGTGGCAAAAAGGGTACATATAAAGTGTCTCGTTTCCTTGTCCCATAGAGTTACTTTTGTTGATTTGGTAGAGCTTGATATGCTAGATTTTTATGTTATTCTTGGTATGGATTGGTTGCATTCATGCTATGCTTCTATAGATTGTATAACTCGTGTAGTCAAGTTTCAGTTCCCGAATGAGCCCATCCTAGAGTAGAAAAGGGGAATTCCATGCCTAAGGATCTGTTTTGATTCCTATCTTAAAGCTAGAAAGATGATTTGTAAGGGTTGCTTGTACGATTTAGTTAGGGTGAGGGATGTAGATTCCAAAACCCCTACTCTTGAGTCGGTCCCCATTGTGAATGAATTTTGGAAGTGTTCCTAGATGATTTACCCGATATTCCTCCCGAAAGGGAAATAGACTTCTGTATTGACCTTCTCCTAGATACACAACCTATTTTTATTCCTTTTTATCGTATGGCTCCGGCAGAACTAAAGGAGTTGAAAGAACAATTGAAGGATTTGGTGGTTAAGGGCTTCATTTGACCAAGAATATCCCCATGAGGTGCTCCAGTTTTGTTTGTTAGAAATAAAGATGGTTCTCTTCATATGTTTATTGACTATCGTTAGTTGAACAAGGTGACGATTAAGAATAAGTATCCTCTTCCAAGAATAGATGATTTGTTTGACCAACTTTAAGGAGAAAGTTACTTCTCTAAGATTGATCTACGGTCGAATTATCACCAATTGAGGGTTAAAGAGGATGATATTCCAAAGACGACTTTTAGAACTCGGTATGGTCATTTTGAGTTTTTGGTGATGTCGTTTGGTTTGACTAATGCTCTGGTGGAATTTATAGATTTGATGAATAGGGTGTTTAGACAATACCTTGGCATGTTTGCGATTGTTTTCATTGATGAGATATTGATTTACTCAAGAAGTGAAGATGAGGTATTGCTCATTTGAGGATTGTGTTACAAATTCTAAAGGACCAACAACTTTTGCAGAGTTTAGAAACAGTGAATTTTGGTTAAGGTTAGTTGCTTTCTTAGTTCACATTGTTTTAAGTAAGGGTATTGAGGTAGATCCTATTAAGATGGATGCGGTTAAGAGTTGGCCAAGACCTCTATCTCCTTTAGATATTAGAAGTTTTTTGGGTTTAGCCGAATACTACAGAAGGTTTGTTGACGGGTTTTCTTCTATTGCCCTTCCTTTGACAGGTTTAACTCAAAAGAAGGCTATGTTCATATGGTCCACAGCATCTGCGAAGAGTTTCCAACAGTTGAAGGATAGACTCACTTCCACTCTGGTGTTGACTTTACTGGAAGGGACTGATTGGTTTGTCGTTTATTTTTATGCCTTTCAAATTTGATTATGATATGTGCTCATGCAAAATGGGAAAGTTATTGCCTATTCTTCAATACAACTTAAGATCCATGAGAAGAATTATCCTACACATGACCTTGAATTAGAGGCAGTTGTATTTGCCTTAAAGATTTAGAGGCACTATTTTTATGGTGTTCATGTTGATGTGTTTACCGACCAAAAGAGTTTGCACTATGTGTTTAGTGAGAAGGATTTGATTCTTACGCAAAGTAGGTGGCTTGAGTTATTGAAAGATTATGATATGAGTGTTCTCTATCACCCAGGCAAGGAGAATGTGGTGGTGGATGCTTTTAGTCGGTTATCCATGGGTAGTGTAGCTCATATAGAGGATCAAAAGAAAGAATTGGTTCGAGATGTTTATAGATTGGCCCAGTTGGGTGTCCAATTATTAGACTCTACCAAGGGTGGTGTTATGGTTCATAATGGTTCCGAATCATCTTTGGTGGTGGATGTAAAATCCAAGAAAGGTCTTGATCCAACTTTGGTTTAATTGAAATATGTGGTGCTTAAGAAGTCCTTTGAGGCTTTCTCCTAAGAGGTAGATGGTGTGCTTAGATATCAAGGTGGTTTGTCTGTTGCTAATATGGATGACTTGAGGGAACAAATCTTGTCAGAAGCCCATAGTTCTCGATATTCCATTCCCCCAGGAGCCACCAATATGTACCATGACTTGCCGAAAGTCTATTGGTGCAATGGGATTAAGAAGGATATTGTGGGATTTGTGGCTAAGTGTCCTAATTGTCAACAAGTGAAAGTTGAGCATCAGAAACCAGGAGGTTTGTCCCAAGACATTGGTATTCCTACTTGGAAGTGGGGAAGATGTGAATATGGACTTCATATTAGGGTTGCCCCACACTCGGCAACAACATGGTTTTATTTGGATGATAGTAGACCGAATGATGAAATCAACTCATTTTATTCTCCTCAAGGTTTCCAATGCGGCGGAGGATTATGCTAAGTTGTATTTGTGAAAAATGGTAAAGCTGCATGGAGTGCCTTTATCAATTATTTTCGATCATGGTACTCAATTCACTTCACAGATTTGGAAGTCTTTCCAAAAGGGTCTTGGTACTCATGTTAAGCTTAGTATGGCCTTTCATCCCCAAAACGATGGGCAAGTGGAACGTATCATCCAAACTTTGGAAGATATGTTGAGATCTTGTGTGATTGATTTTAAAGGTGATTGGGATGACCATTTGTCATTGATTGAGTTTTCCTATAATAATAGTTATCACTCGAGTATTGATATGGCTCCATTTGAGGCATTGTATGGTAGGAGGTGTAGATCTCCTATAGGTTGGTTTGAAGTGGATGAAGTTGCTCTAATAGGTCCCGAATTGGTACATGAGGCTCCATAGAAAGTTCGACTTATTAGAAAGCTATAATAGGTCCCGAATTGGTAGGGTTTACTTGAAAATTTCACCCATGAAAGGTGTAATGAGATTTTGTAAGAAAGGGAATCTTAGTTCGTGATATGTAGGCCCATATCAAATTTCGAGACGTGTTGGAAAGGTGGCTTATGAACTTGATTTGCCCAATGATTTGGCGTCGGTGCATCTGGTTATCCATGTCTCTATGTTGAAGAAATGTGTTAGTAATCCGACATCTATTGTTTCCTTAGAAGGTTTGGTAGTTAAGGAGAGTCTTTCTTATGAGAAAGCTCCGGTTGAGATTTTAGACTGGCATGTCAAGAAGTTAAGAAAGAAAGAAGTTGCTTATGTGAAAGTGTTATCTAGGAATCCTTTAGTTGAGAGTGCTACTAGGGAGGCCGAGGCTGATATGATGTTCTGATATCCTCATCTCTTTCCTTCTACTCTTACTCTAGCTTGAGGTAATGAGTTCCTCATGATTTTTTCTTTGTTTTGGAGTTATGTGTCGTACGTTTTTCCATAATTTCCTTATTTATGGATGTTCATGAAAAAGCTTAAGTTTTCAAAGGAAATGAGTTTGCATGATTGATTTTCCTCATGTTGTTTTGAATTAATTAGAGTTGCCTATAGACTTCATGAGATTAATTGTTGAACATGCTTTAGCTTGGAGTTGATGTTTCCTCCTTGGATATATGCTTTTGAGTATAGATTGCATATAGGCTCCATGAGATTGTGTTGAGTATGGTTTTAGCTTGGGGAGGTTAATTCCCCCTTGAGTATGAGAAATCTGAAATTTCATGCATATTGGTTTGCTAGGTCTAGTTCCTACCCTCCTTATGATGCATTGAGTATGTTAAGCTTGGAGTCGATATCTCCTCCTTGGTTATGTGCATTTTGATGAGATTGCATGCATGATGGGCTGTTAGTATTTGTGTATCTCTTTTAAATGATGCCTAGAATCCCATTCGAGGACGAATGATCCCAAGGGGGAGATAACGTAACACCCTAGATTCGAGCTAGGGATAAGTACCATTTTTCAAATTTTGCAGGTGCCAATAGCGATGACCAACCACGGTCCGTGAGGTGGGCCACGAATTGTAGGTAGCGTCAGTCGATGGGCACCCAAGACTGGCATAGAAGTGGGGAACCACAGACTAATCAATGGACTGTCGGTTAGAACACGGTCTGTGGTTGAGGGCCTATGGTCCAAGACCCCCAAAGCCAACCTCTTGACCATGAACGATGGCTTTGCAGGACGGACCGTCGGTCTGTCCATAGTCTGTCAGCCATGGTCTGTCGGTCCTGATCTGGCAGTTATTTTTAGGGGCAATTAGGTCTTTTCCTAATAATTTCTTCCTATACTACGTCATTTTGCCTATGTCTAAGACCCTTATATAAGTATTTTCAACCCCAAATTAGTTCATTGAAGTCATTCTTCCAATATTAGAAAAGAAGATCAAAACCTTCTCTCCAAAATAGCTCTCTCTTTAGAAACTTGAAGAAGAAGAAGAAGAAGGATTCATCTATTGTTTAAAGGCAAGCTTTCATTCTCACCATTGAAGATAAGCTTTTGGCTTTGAGGTGTTATAGTTTTCATCCATTGATTCCTTCCATTCATGGAGTTCCCAAATTCTCTTATTTTCAAAGTAGAAATCCCCAAGTTAGCTAGAGTTTTCTTCAATTACCATGGGTTCTCTTGATTATGGATTTAAATGACTAAATTATGTATTATAATGCATGAATTGATGAAATACAATGATTTTTTGATGATTCCCCAATGAACCCTAAAAATACCCATGTTTTTCAATTATGATGATGTAATGTGGGTTTGAATTGAGAAGAGGAGATTATGAATGTAATCATGTTCTTATGAGAATTCTGTAAATGTTTTAAGGATGCTTTGAGAGTAAAGTATCAATCATGATGATTGTTGTTGTGCTTTTTTAAAGAATTTCTCATAAACACACTAAGGCATGTTTGTGAAAGGTTTTCTACATAGAAAGGATTGGAAGGTTAAAAGGTCTTCTCACCTAATTGAATGAAAGAATAAGAGCTATCCTAATAAAACCTCGCTTGGATTGGTTATTGAATTATACCTTTCCATGGATGTCTTATTATTTAGCTTGGATTGGCAAGATGACATGCCCTTCCATGGATAATGAGAACAAGTAAAAAATGACTATTCTGTGGGATTTATGCTTAGCATCGAGCAAATATTGAGAGGGAGGCTCTCCTGTTAGTAGAGGTCAGGTTTCTAGTAGCAATCTCCTTATCCCTTGCATGTGTCCCTCCATAGGATGATTGTCTAGATAGACATTAGCTAGTGGATCCACTTAAGCTAGAAGTTCATGGTCCTTACTTTGGCAAGTATGACAACCCTTTTCGGTGTGGGAGACACCGGGGGATCATGTTATAGCTCACATGGTCTCTATGTCAATCAAGGCTAATTCCCACATTAATAATGAACTAAGGTTACTTCAAGGATTATCTCATATGTGTTCAAAGGTTTTAAAGATGTTAGCTTGCATTGACCATGTTTTATGACTTATGTTTTCTAACCTTCTTATATCATGTTTTACCTTGGTCAATTTCATGTCATAAAATATCCCGTTTTAGAACGATTTAAATGTTTTTGGGTTCGATATTCATGGTTCTCAGTTTTGTGGCTAGAGGTTGGCTTGGTTGATTTCCTGAGCTTTGGTGAGTCTTCATGCATTCGAGGACGGAGTTATATTGTTTTCCATCTCTATCTTAATTTTATGTTTTGGACATGATGTATGGGCTAGGCCCAATTTCATTCTATTGTATTAGTTGGCTAAAGAGACAAAGTGTCTAGACTTCCGCTTTACTTTTATAAAATGTTTGGACTTGAAATATTGTGTTTACTCTTATGTTCTATTTCCTATGTTATGAATGTTAAGTGGCTTGTACGGGGTATCTCGGGGTCCTATACGCCATGTTACATCTAAGGTGTACCCCTGGGTCATGACACCATGTTATAACTTACATGATCTATGTTAGTTAATGGTAAATATCCCACAAATGATATGATTTCTTACTTAGTTTATGTTTTATACATATGTCATGATTCTCATATTGCATTTACCATTTCATGATTTATGAACTATGCTTATCTGATTGATATGTTTTACTTGGCCATGCATTATCATGTTTTGTACTCATCACATTATCAAGTTTATTTTTATTCTTGTGCCTATATTTAGTCATTTCCAAGTACTGACGCATATATCTCGTGTGTTTATATTTTTTAATAATATAAGGTTTGACGTTCCTTCATCCGTACATGGCTAGCAGATTGATACAGATTTGCTTAGCTTGTGGTGAGTCCTTATGGTTTGATGGAATTTTTACATGTTATGAGTTCTTATCTAGTTTAGTCGTTGTAGTTTTTAGACTTCTTTTGTGAACTAGGGATTTGTCCTAGTCACACTATGATATAGAGGCTTTTTGTCAGACTTTTTATGTTTATACGTATGAAATTATGTACTCTGATTTTTGTATCGCTTATGATGTTGATGCTAAGAGTTATATCTCTTTCATGCTTTATTCTCTTTTATTGATCATCTAGTGTTATGCTAATGTCTAGTGTCTTGTTTAGGGTCTCTCGGGATCCTATTCCTCATGTCACATCTAGGGGGTAGTTTGGGTCGTGACACCAGATAGGAAAAGGTGAAATAATCAAAGGCAACAAAGTTTGTCTCAACCCGTCCATAGAGGTTTCTAACTTGGTCATAAAGCACGATTTCTTCCCTCTTTACTTTTGTGGCACATACACGGTGTTCAGCATACAATGACTACATCCCTAGACACAATACCAGGCAATTTGAACAAGATGTGATTTATCTTCCAATTGAATAACAAAACTTATAAACTATAAGAGGTTCCTTAGAAAACACTCACAACATCTTTCTAATCAGACCTTGAAGAATAGATATTAACTAGATATGCAATGCTGAACCTTATGGAGCCCCATACAAGGGAAGCACATGCATATTATAAGCATATAGACCTCTCTTCTAATATTTGTGATGTTTCCCTTTTACATCTTCAGTCATATGGCCAAAAGTCTCTATTAGCTGCATAGTTTCCCGATGTTTGCCTTGAAAACAAGTCATCTATCTTAGAAGGGTGTACTGATAAGACATGTATCTTCCATACTTATTCAAGGAGGAAGAAGTGAAGAAAGATAGGAGAATATAATGATTTATATCTTCTCAAATTCCAAGAGGTTCACACATGGAGGATTGTGTGTTTTCTTACCGTTATTAGGAGTAGTTTGGCAGTTTCTTATGGTTACTAGAAGTTATCTATCTTTATCCTAAATTGTTATGAAGTAGTTATAGTTCTGTATTATATAATAGGATCTCTAGTAATTAGTAGGTAGGTTGTAATATAACTTTTAAATGTAGAAATGTTTTTCTAAGAAATATGAGATACTTGTCTCTCTTTATATTTTCTTTTGTCGTAAGAGATGCGAGATACTTGTTTCTCTCTTTGTATTTTATATTGTTGTTATCCAATATCAAACCTTGCTTTCTGTTAGATAATCTATGAAGACACATGAAATGGTTGTAGGCTCAAAATTTCCCCTATTATGTGAAATACTACTAGCATAGCATAGACAACCAAAGCTCTTAAGATAGGAGTAATTAGGAGGACTTTCAAGTAAAATATCATAGGGTGTTCTAATTTAAGGACTTTAGAGGGGTATCTATTTACAAGGTATGTAGTTGTTAGGACACTGTATGCCCAATTTAACATAGAAAATTTGGATTAATTCAGAGATCTTCATAGAACTCATATTACTAGATTGAAAAGGTAACTTGGATTTTCTAGCTAAGGGACAAATATTGCAATCAGAAGTAAAATGAATTGGAGAAACAAGAACTAAGAAAATATTCTTCATTGACTGAAATTGAATATGCCCCAATCTAAGAAATCACAACGTTACATCAGATGTAAAGACTCCTTTACAAGAATTGAAAAAGTATTTGAAATAGAAAGACATCTAGATTTTTCTTAATTGCATAAAGTAACTAATGTGCTGAAGAAACTCTTAAGGACTTGAAACTTGACTCAACCAGATATAGCCATGCTCTTACTTCACCAATTTACAAAGGATCTTTATTGAACGGTTCTGCCAGATTTAACCAAAAAATCAAAAAAATAAGTAAGCAACTTAATTGTTTTAAAAACTTGTATACTGAAAAAAAATTATTTGAAACATGGAACAAGTAAGACATTTTTTAAAATGAGTTTAGTATGTAAAGGGACACTTCAAACTTGAGTAGCCTTGACCATATGAGAATTAGGAAGATCAACAAATATAGAAGTCTTAAGGGTACTAAGCTAAAAAAATATCGTTGAATCAAAACACGTATATTAAGTAGCACCTGAATCCAATATCGATATCCAGGTTCTTTGACTGAAATGAATAAATCTACAACGTGCTTTATCAAAAACCTTACCAGCACAAGGCGCTTTATTGACTAAAGCATCACTAGTCGAAACTTCTGATTGATTTACCCTAAGATTCCAAAGCATATGAATCAGTTGTGAATAGTGATCCTGAGTGAAATGTTATCCATATCCTTCTCCATTAAAATGTGCTCTACTGTCCTTGTGTTCCTTCTATGCAAGCGGAATTGCTTTTCACACTTCCTTGCAACCTCTCTGTCTTGGTAAACTTGAAATCACTTTGAAAACCTATTATTATATAAGTAATCCACAAAATGGCCAGGTTTCATACGATGAGAACAAATCATAGTGGCTTTCTTTCTCTTAGACTCATAATATCGAGATCTTTGACCAATAGTGTTCGAATTTATAGCCAGGAAAGAAGCAGAGTTTCCTGGACAATTTCCTCTACTAGTCTAGTAGGCTTAAACTGCTATGGTTAACCTTTGTCTTAAAACCCCCTACCACGGGACTGAGAGCCACTTAAACCACCCTTACGACGAGGCTTTTTGACTCAAAGCATCCTCTATCACATTTTTCTTGCCCGTATGATACAAAATGAAGACGTCATAGTCCTTCTACAATTCAAATCATCTACGTTGCCTCATGTTCATATTCGGCTGAGAAAAGAAATACTTAAGGCAACAAGGATCACTAAAGACTTCATAATGCAAACTATAGAGATAATGCCTCCATAACTTGAAAATGAAGACCATTGCCGCTAACCCTAAATCTTGTGTAGGGTAGTTCTTCTAACACCCCTTCAGCTATCGAGAAGCATAGTGTAACTCCTCATATTCGGGAAAAGGTATAATAGCATGTTTAGAACTTCAAGGTGCCATCCAACGAAGGCCAACCACGGCCCGTGGATTGAACCACAGACCGTATGAGGGTCAGTGGATTGGTCACCTAAAAGTGATCAAGGGGCAAGGACCACGACCAACCAATGGACCGTCATTGGGTCCACGGTCTATGGTCAAGGAGTCGGTAGGTTAGGCCTAAAGTTTATGTATCTAGTGACGAGTATCCAGGACGGACCATCAGCCTGTCCACGGTCCGTCAGTCTTGAGTCATGGGTCGGCAGTCGGTGGTTAGTATTAAGGGTAGTTGGGTCATTTTCTAATTATTTTATCTCTATACTACGTCATTTTAACAATGTCTAAGACCCCTATATAAGTTATTTTAACCCCAAAATTAGTTAATTCAAGTCATTCTCCTAAATTTCTAAAAGAAACCAAAGTTCTTCCTCTTTAAGATATTTCTCTGTCTATAAGTTTGAAGAAGAAGATTCAAGCTAGGGTCAAGGTCAAGTCTCCATTCCTCAATTGCTTTTGAACTTTGATAGCAAGGTATGATAGCTTTTCATCCATAGAATCCTTGCATCCATGGAACCCCTAAGTTCTCCTAATTGAAAAGTGGAATTCCCTAATTTTGAGTTAGAGTTTTCTTCTAAGTTGTGGGTTCTTATGAATGTTGATTCAATTGATTTAATTAAGATTGTTTATGCATGAATTGAGTGGATTCTACACTTTTATGATGAATTTACATATACCCATGCCTAACCTATGTTATTAAGAAGAAATTGATGTAAATGGCTTTTATACTATTAAAGGAGAAATTATGGATTTAGATGTATTCTTATAGGATTGGTAAGGTACATTATGAATTGCTTTGAGATGAAGCATATGTGATGATTTATGATAAGAATGGCTTTGAGAGTGAAGCTTATGTATTAATTGTTGATAGTTGATGTGTTTGTTGTGGAAGGGATTCTTCCCACATTATTTCTTATGTATGAATGTGAAAGGGTTTCTCACATTGAATGATTCTAGGTTGAAAGGATTTCTCACCTAAAATGAATCTAAGTTATAGGACTGTGAAATTGATGAGGCTAGGGGTGATTACCCATGACCTTTAAATTAGAATAAAATATGAGGCGATTACCCATATTCCTTAGAATATGAGGCGATTACCCATATTCCTTAGAATATGAGGCGATAACCCATATTACTTAGAATAGAATAAGAGGCGACTACCCTTATTCCATGAAGTTCAACAAGATGAGACTAGCCAATGTCCTTTTATGTAAGTTGGGCAAGGGGCGACTACCCATGATCCTAAATATGAATTTGGCAAGACGTGACTACCCATGATCCCAAAGTAAAAAGGATAAGAGGTGACTACCCATGATCATTTATATTTAGGCAAGTGGC
>JAJOOG010048119.1:0-36536 GCA_029582565.1 Solanum infundibuliforme
TGCTGATTGTGCAAGTTGAAAAGTAAAAAGTGTTGGAAAATGGGTAGTTTGGCGAGCCAAAGACCAGTCGGTAACACGCCGAATAGGTCGGCGAGCCTCGACTTGGACCATCGTTGGAACAATCAAGCTTAAAGGGGAACTCTATAAAACTTGGCGAGCTACATGCTCAATCGGTGACTCGCCGAACCATTGTGCGATCCATGACTTTGTCCGTCATTTGAACCCTCAATTTTCTTGAAGTTTGGTAAAACTTGGTGAGCTAAATGACTACTCAACGGATCGCCGAGTGGTTCGGAGGGCACGACTTACTGCGACAAAGGGAGCGCAAACTGAAATGTTTTTAAGGCCAAATGGTTTAAAATTTCAAAATCCTTCATCTTCTCCCATTTTTAACTTCCGTACTCTCACTCCCTACTTTAGATCATTCATATTTTTTCTAGTTTTTACTCTCATTTTGAGAAATCTTTGCTGGTAATGTGGAACTTTGCCGCCTAGCTTTACAAATCAAAATTCGGCATTAAGGTTAGTTTTTCTGAACCCCGTACTCTAAATGTGTTGTTGAAATTAAATACATCGGTAATTTGTTGTTGGGTAGCATGTTTTAATTGTGTTTAAGTGTTGGAATTCCCATAATTTGTTTGAATTAATGCCTAATTGCCTTAAATTGATCGATTCTAGTGTTGTGCTTGTCTTAAATCGAGTCTAAATTGTTGGGTTGTGGTGTAATTTTATTGGGTCTAGTAGGGTAAAATCTATGTAACCCCAAATTGTGCCAAATGACGTAATTTGCCCAATGATGGAGCGTTTGACGTCATTCTTAATGGAAAAAGTCATCAAATGGACAATTTTGGCCGAATCGGGGAAAGTCTTAATACCCCGAGGGTATGGGTAGTATGGGTCTAATCTCAATTGCATAGTGTATGGGTTTAATTTGTTTTTCGTGGGCTGTGGGTTGATTTTGAGAAATGGGGTTAAAAACTGGCACGAAGTGCCATTTGGCGAGCCAAGTCGGGCTCGCCAAGTGGTTCGGCGGTTCACCAAGTCCCCTACAGATCGCCCTTAAATTTTAAAATGGGTTGAGTTTGTTATGATAGTTTCGGAGACATACCGAAAGTCTTTCTAGATCGCCCTTCTGCTCCCCGAACCCCTAAAATACACTATAACTTTTGGTGAGCTACTTTTAGGTCATCGATTGGTGTCGGCAATTCACCAAATGGCCTTGAACATAGCCGACCTGACCTGAGTTTTGAAAAATTGTATTCTGGTACTTTTGGCGAGCTGGATCTGGCTCGCCAAAGCAATTCGGCGACTAGCCGAACGGTTAGGCAAGTCTTTTTGCAACTCATTTTCTACATTTTATTGAAATTTTTCTAACATTTTTCTATGTAGTTTTCAGGAATGGCTAGAACAAATTTGAATGATAGTGGCATGCCGCCCAGAAAGGGGGCACATGGAGTGGTAATAAATGAGGAAGCAACTACTTCCAATGCCAAGGGCAAAATGTTACCTCCGTAGGGAGGTAAGGAAAAGGGCAAAGCACACATGGCCGAGACACTAGAGTACAACTCAGGTAGTGAGGGTGATACCTATGATTCTCAGGCTTCATTCGCTGAGCCTGAGGGTGATCAGTTGTTGCAAACCCATAGAGAAAAACTTCGCTCCGAGGGGACGCATGATCTATCTAGGATCCTAGTAGCACTAACTCCCCCTGCTCCAGCTCCAGCTCCAGCACAGACAGTGGTCCCGGCAGCACCATTATAGGGTCCTCCTCTCTGGTCACTCAATCGGTTAAAGGCCGAGGGATTGAGGACCATCTTGGAAGAGAAGAGATTGTCCACAGATGGAGTAGTTAATAGGCATCCATAAGTGTGGGACACACCCAGGTTCCACATATTTAAGGTCTTCACTAGGCCCCGTGGCCCATACACTCCTACTTGGGTCTAGGAATTCTACTCAACCTACAATGATTTGGTACCTCAGGGGAAAAATAAGGCTAGTGCCTTCAGGCCGATGAACTTTGTGATTGTCTGAGGGAAGAAAGTTAGATGCAGTAGCGATGATGTAAATGTTGTGTTTAACTTTGCTACCAGATTCATGAATGACTACCATAGTATGATCCAGACACAGACTCCAGATGACCTCAATGGTTGGCTGGCACCCGTGATTTCTGACACCACCCCGAGGTGGATTGAGGCCTGAGCGTAGATAGAGAAGAAGGACTTCAACATAGCAGCTAGAGACTATTTTAGATTCATTAGTAGTGCGATCATGCCATTGTAGAATGAGTCCATTCTCTGCAACCCAAAGGCGGCCTGTCTTGTGTCTATCATAGCTAGGAAACGGCTTAATTTGGGTTTGATCATCGAGCATGAGATTTCCATTAGGGCCAAGCAGCGCCAGACATCTCTCAACTTTCTGATGTTGATCACCTAGTTATGTCGTTGGGGCTGGAGATCCACATGATGAGAAGACGACTGTAGAGATTACACCCACATCTTCTACGACATCCGGAGTATTGAGGCCGAGTACACAATAGATGATGCTGACAAGAGGAGAGCAGCTCTGGTGAAGACATCCCCGCAGGTCAATTTTTATTCATTACCAGTAGAGGCAGTTATGCCAACTCCGACCACCTGTTCCTTTAGGTACTTCTAGCTTCTCTCCTTTCGACATCCCTGGCACTTCTGCTGCTCCCCCGCCCATTAGATTTGCCGCTTATACTACTACTTCTAGGCCCCGGATCACCCAGGCCATGCTTCTAAAGATAGGGCATCTGGCCCATTCTGCTAATGTGTGTGCCTCCAGTCTAGAGGTCGCGGTTCCCAGGATGATTGAGAGAGCTCTTACTGATGCATTGATGCCTCTTAGGGCTTCTATTGATGCTCTCATATTGAGAGTTGAGGGTTATGAGAGATGACATGGTGCTACTGAGGATGTGACAACCTTGAAGGCCGATGTTGCTGAGTCCGAGGATGAAACAGATGAGGAGGAACTTGGTGTGCGTGAGGTTTCTTATGTGGACTTGCCTAACTTAGAGGGTGTCATGTTGGAGACAGCTAGATAGACCTCCATGAGGGATACTTCGATTGTGAGCTCCAGTAGAGCTAAGGTTGATGGGACACCGATCATTGATACCCCGACAAATGGAGTGACTGAGATGCAAAATTCACCCAGGCTTAGCCTGGCAGGATGGTTTTTCCTCTCCCTCTCTGTGACTATTTTTACATTTTTTTTGTTTTAGTTGAATTTGAGGATAACTGCTAATTTTTGTTGGGTGGGGTGAGGTATTTCCATACCTACCTCTTTTGACTGTTTTCTGAATATTGGCTCTATTTTCAGGGTGTTTTTGTGAACATTGAGCTAATTGTTTTAAAATATATTTCTTGTTATGATATTACGGATGTCCATAGCTTGTGGCTCATTATTTTGATGTGAAAAGCCGTTTTGAACCAATCTTAAAATTTTACCACCTCTTATGTGTATGATTATGCATGTTCTTGTACAAATTTAAGTGTCTATTGTGATCAATATCGATGACTTAGATAGTGCTCTTAATTGAACAAAATGATTGTGCGGCTACGATGAAGAAAACTAAGTTACATAGGCAATATGTGAACTTTTAGAATCTCATTGTGACTAGCCGGTTGTCGAATGAGTCTCTTGTAATGAACATTGCACGTTAGCTAGAAACTGTGGCGTCTTGTTTGATATTGGTACCAATGCCTTGTGTGGCGAGGTCATCTTGAACATTGCATTTGATAACATCTAGAACTTTCCATGTTGGTCAAATTGATTAGTGAAGTGAACAATTGAAATGATCTTAGGCAAGAATTTTGAAGAGTGAGCCAAACTTGACATTATACCTCTTTATGGCCAACCTTGTGAGATGTGTGAACCTAGCTTGACATATTTTAAGCCTATCCTTTTCTTGGAAGAAACTTGAGCAACTTTGACCTATTTTTGTCATCACCTATAACCTTCTTGAAGTATTGGTATGTTTGAATAACTAACTTAGGCCATAAGCCTCAGTTGGGGTTGTGGTGGAAAAGAAGGAAAGTTAAGAAGTGTGAAAAATTCCCCCTTTGTTGGACTATTTTGAAAAAGATGGAACCCCTCCATATAAAAAAAAAGAAAGAAGAAAAGAAGAATGAAAAGAAAAAGACTGGAAAAAAATTGTGAAATAAAGAGTGTGAAAATAGTGGGAAATGGGGTATCTGGTGCTTCATGTCTTGCTGAATAATGGGTGGAGTTTGGAACATGTTTAAATATGAAAGAGAAGGTGAAATAATGATATTTAGGCCATACTTCAAGAAGGAAGAAACCAGTAAGCCTATTCTTGAGGTGTGATCATGTAATTATGGATTGAATTAGCTTATGAGTATTGTTAATTACTGATTTAAATGCTTAATTAAAGTGGGTTTTAATTGATAGATGTGTTTTAATCTACGAATTGTAGTTGCAAATGCAGTTCTAATTATGTGTTCTTAGCTTTCTCGAGAGAGATGTTTTAGAACCAAAGCTTTCAATTAATGATTGTAGGTATTGGGTTGATATGGTTTTAGCTCGAGAAAGTGAATCCTAAACCCAATTCTACCTATCTAGCTCAAAAGAGTAGATGAATTAAGGTGTGGGCTATTCTTATTTGCTATGCTTGTTGATGTTCGAAAGAAATCACTTGATTCAAGATAGTTGTTCGAGAGAAGGCTATTCCCTCGTAATCTAGCCTACCCACTGATATTTAGCTAGTCATTAGTTGTTTCAATTACCCATATAGTGTAATTTGCGTATAATCTATCACAACCCGAGAATCCCTCTCTATATTGTTATTTTCTCTTGTTTCAATTGTGTTGTAGCTGATAAATGCAAACAAAAAAGCCTCCATCTGACATTCGTGTCATCCTTTAAACTCTTTTACATGTCTTTTTCGATAACTTCTATTCTTATAGCTAATTAGACCATGTTTCTACTTCATACTTGAATTTGAACACGTACCGCTCCCTATGGGTTCGACCCCAACGCTTTGTTGCATTTTATACTGACTAACAATCGTTCGTACCTAGAATTAGATGAGGTGTATTTGAATCATTCATAATCAGATCCAATGAAGGTTAAGCCTATCTGTGGTTGGGCCTAACCTACTTCTCCTTGTAAGGTTCGTAGTTTCATCAATTTAGCTGGTTACTATAGGTGGTTCATGGAAGGGTTTTCTTTGATTACCGCACCTTTGACTGGATTGACTCTAAAGAATGTCCCTTTTTAGTAGTTTGATAAGTGTGAGGTGAGCTTTCTAAAGCTCAAGGCCTTATTAACTTCAGCGCTGATTCTAAGTCTTTTTGTTGAGCTCCATGGTTTACAGATTACGATGATGCTTCAGGTGTAGGCTTAGGTTTTGTGTTGATGCAGTAGGGGAGAGTTATTTCATATGCTTCTAAGATTTTGAATCTCTATGAGAAGAACTACCCCACTAATGACTTGGAGTTTGAGGTGGTAGTCTGCACATTAAAGATTTGGAGGCACTACTTGTCCGGAGTTCAATACAAGGAATTCACTGATCATCGTAGCCCTCAATATATTTTGAGCCATAGGAACCCTAATCTGAGATAGTATGATATATAACTATGAAATTATTAGCTACAATATCAAATTCATCATTAATTGTTCACATTTAGTGACAAATTTAATTTTCATTCTTAAATATATGAGATACATACTTTTAGTGACGAAACATAAAAATCTGTAGCAAAGTTTTGTCCACTAGAGTTTCCCACCAAAAAATTAATTGCGCCATTGGTTAAGTAGTGTTAGTCACGAATTTAATGTTATCGGTGACACATTATTTCGTCACTAATAATGTATCGAATTCATGACATATTATTTTTTGTCTTAAAATTTATTAATTTTTGGATACAAATAAAATTCATCCAAAAAAATATGTTGTTACAATATTGATAAATTAGAGTTCGTAGTTAAATATTATAAGTTTTAGCTATAAAAATTTAAATGTAATTATGACATTTATTTTCGTCACTAATAATATAAATAATTGGTGACAAAGATTTTATTGTCTCTCATCAATCTGTGATTTAGTGACAACAAAAAAATTGTCACAAAATATGTAAGCTGTTAAATAGCGACGACGTAAAATTTATAGTGAATAAATCAACTATTTCCTACGAAAAAATTCATAGCTAAATACAATTTTTTTACTGCAACTGTTAATTATTACAAGTAACAACTTACGAAAAGAATAATACAAGTGCTTCATAAGAAATAGACAGAGTCCATTCGTTAATTGGCGAGGGAAAATGTTAAAACCAACGAATTCGGTCGATTTTGTGAAAATGGAAAAGTTCAAATCATCAATTTTCTTAAATTACGCATTTATAAAATGCATCATTTGAAAAATACAATGCAGCTTAAAAATACCATGAGTGGGGTACAGTTCTACCACTAGATCACTAATATTTGTTGGTTTAACACCTTTTTTATTTGATACACCTTCATCGATAAAGACGATAAAAAAAAAATTCTTAAGTCTTGGTACTAATTTTTGTGCATGTCTATTAATTTGTGATTGTTAAAATGCATAGACTAAGTCGGTGTATTTAATTCTGTCTAAAAATATGTACATATTTAATAGTATTTTCACATACGTACGCAGATCAACTATATAGAGATAACACCGACTTACAAACTTAGACTTTGCAAAGGTGTGAAATATTTCATGAATTTCTATTAACTTTTTCCATGAGTGTGAAAATTGAAATAAACTAAAATTTTAAAGCACAAATGAAAGAAATGAACCAACTAGGATTTGAAATATATTATGATGAAGTACTATAGTTATGGGTTTCAATGTTTTTTTCAAAACAATTGATTTACTGATCGAATTGAACCGATTATTCAATTTTTTAATAAAATCAAAAGTTTAATTTTATAAAAAATTATTATTGTACTGAATAATTTTTAAAATTTATAAAAATAAATAAATGAAATGAAAAAATCGTATTGAATATATTTAAAGACATTTTAAAAAAATAAAGTTTAATTAAAATATAATCTACATCTGAATGAATTGTGGGTGGTAAATTTAATGCATTTGTGTTTGTATATAAATAATCATATAATATATTATTTATACAGAAGTTGCATTTGAAAGAACTGAATGAAGTTAAAAATAAAATAAAAATGAGAGCCAAGAGAGAGTTGATCGGAAGGTAAGCACTCCTCACTTCCAACCTTAAGGTTGTGAGTTCGAGTCTCCAATTAACCTTTTTTTATAATAATAAATTTAACCCTAATTAATACATTTAAGAACAAAACAATTTGTTTATATAATATATAGTCATTAGTGAAGAAATTTAGATTTTGTTCAACTACGAAATAAAGATAACTTTAGAGACATTTGATGTCGTAACTATTTGAAGTAAAACAATTAGTGACGATATAATTTTTTTTCGGTAGCAATAATTTGTTTAGTGACAAAGCATACTATTACCTTTAAAAACAATATACTTTTTTATGACAAATAAATTTGTCACAAATGTTTAAGCATTTGGGGACGATTTTTCTTTTTGTAATTAATATAATATTTTTAGCGACGAAGCGCTAAATCAGTTTTACATATACATTTAGGACTCGTTTGGTATGAGGGATAGGCATAAATATTCCTGCAATAAAAAAATAGTCATGGGATAAAATTTAGATGTGTTGTTTGGTTGACATGTTTGGGATAACTTATCCCACCATTTATAGCATAGTGATGGGATAAGTTATCCCATATATAGGGTGGGATAAGTTATCCCAGGATAACTAACCCCAGGATAGTTAATCCTGGGATAACTAGTTCCCAACCAAACGACCCCTTAGTGAAACAAATTTCGTGATGACTGATTGACGAATTATTTTTCGTCACATGTACAAGATTTTTAGCGATGAAATATGATTTATAAATGATAAAATTATTTGTCCCAAATAATTGAATTTGTTGTAGTGGTGGTTGGAGTTGTTCACGGACTATGACAACTCGATCTTTTATCACTCGGGCAAGAAAAATATGGTAACAGGTGCCTTGAATTGGAAGGCGGTGAATATGGCGATTTTGGCATTCTTAATCGTGGATGAGCAGGCTATGGCTTCGGACGTGTAGTCCATAGCCAATCAGATAGTTTGATTTGATAATTTGAGCTTCGTAGGTTGCTCTCTTCTGTGGAGCTGATAATGCTCAACTAAACTTCATCCAATTTTTAGTGTAGGCGGTCACTAGCAAGTATAAACCCAATTAAGAGTTTGGATTGATCCCACGAGGAATTATACAGTAGAGAATTCAATCAAGAAATAAAATTGTGTCCTAATCATTTGTAGAGGTAGAGGCTTCACAAAATTAAAGTAAATCACAAAATTTTAATAATTAATATCAAATGGGGGGATTCAGGTAAACAATTTACGACTACTAAAACAGGAAGTAAACAAGTAGAGAAAGTTCCTTGGGAGTGTGATAAGTTGAATGCTAATTTCGTGTAATGGGTGATTATTAGTTACTTAGAGATGTTGAATCTCAGTGCGTAGGCTAGGTTTTGAGTGCAATAGCCATTTCTCAATCAACTATTGCGATTCAAGTGAGTTCCTTCGAACCTCAACACGCAAAACACAATCTAACGACCCAATTCCTTAATTAATCAAGTTTTCAAGCTGAATTTGTAAGAATGCAATCAAACCCACTTTCTCAAGCTAGATTCTTAATGATGCAATCAATACACTTATCAACTAATAATTCGACTCTAATACCTCTTTATCAAGCAAGTGTAGAGTACTAAGTAAGAACTGCATTTGCAACTACAATTCTTCAATTAAAATAAGAACAATTAATTGAATCCACTTTAAAACAACAATAAAATTAGTAAATAACAACACCCATTAGCTAATTAATGCATTCAACTACATAATCACACACCCCCCAAAGGGGTTTTAGCCAAGCATAGTTAAAACAAGAAATCATTACCAATGAAGTTTTCCATCTGATTTGACAATGATCTAGAACTCTCAAATACTAAAAATTAAGCTAGAAATCTCACAATCTATACTTCAAAATGTAAAAACAATGTTCTAGAATGTAAAAACTCAAAAACCCAGAAGTGAATTGTGTGGGAACTCCTTCTCTTCTATTCAAAATTGCATTTATACATTCCTAGAATTTCAGCAAGGATTCAACTCGGTGAAGTACGTCAAGTTCACCGAACTAGTCGGTGATGCTCCGAGTGCTCCTCTTCTCACTTTTTTTTCTAGGCTTTTCATCAAATCTTTTTGTAATTTTTGGCGTATTGGTGATGTACCGTGAGTTTTCAGTATTTTTGATGCATTATACTTGAAGTTTGTGTGCATCTTAGGACGGTTTGTTATTAGATATGATGGTGTTTCATCTCATTTTGCAGGAAAATTAGTTTCAAGCAGTTGACATTGAAAAGAGCTGAAACAACAGGATTTGGGCAACTCATGAGCTCACCCATGAGTCGCCATTCTACTAATGAGCTGTAGGTGAGAAAAGTAGGCCAGTGGTACAAGAAAGTCTGACCTAAGTGTGGAACCATTGAGGCAACTTACGCATCGTTTCTCGAGTGACGGACCTTCGATGGGAGTCGCTGTTTGATGCAGAAATATGAGTTCGAGTACTTGAATTATGGACGTGTAGGACAAATCATGAGTGGACCTACGGAACATATGTGGCAACCGTCGATGAGAAGGCCAAGAATGTTTTCCAATTGCTGAACCACGCAGGTGACCCATGGACCATTGGCTGATCCACGGTTTATAGTCGGCCACCGTTAGTCGAAACTGCCAAAATCGGAATTTTCCTTATTTTCTATTCCTACTTGGTTTAGGACTTGGGTACTATAAATGTAAATTGTAATTTATGTTTTTAAGGGTTAGACCTTTTTGGAGACTATTGTTCTAAGCTTTTGAGGTTATTTTGCAAATTTAGCAATTTAATCTTTGTAGTTTGTTTATGAAATTTGCTTTTGATTTTGAGTTGAAGATTTCGGTGTTCATCTATTCTAATTGTAAGTTCATAATTTTTCTTATTAACACTGATATGAATTGTAAATTTTCAAGCATGAATAGTTAAATCTACAACTAGGGTTGTGGAAACCATTAGCAATTAACAATGTATGAATAATAATTAAGTAATTCTAGAATAGTGTAAGCGTGTATTATTAATCCTTTCATTTAGAATGCTTTCTGGCGGTGCAGTATGTTAAAACTTGCCCCATTCCTACTTGTCGGACCAACGAGGTAATGAATGAGAAAAGGGTTGAACAACTGATTTTAAGTTAAGTTTAGGTGCTATCTAATAGCTTGACCTTAATCTTTATGATGAGATGGCAAATATGGGATTAAAGGTAAGGGTTAGTAAATCAATCACCCATAGACGGACCAAGTTACGTGGTGAAATTACCCACTTGGAAGACCAATCACTTAGGGATACGTAACTTATCTAACTTGCATGCTAGCACTAAGATAGAATTACTATTACTAGGATTACTGCGTTTAGAGCTTGTGGGGAACACATATGCCCTAGTTTTCATCTCATATTGATATCTCAAACTGCAAATCCTGTTTACTTGTTACTAAGTGATATAAATCAATAAATTGTTATTTTATTTTTAAAAAAAACCCCATTGTTACTTTTCTTGGAAATCATTTGACTAATTGTAGATAATAGTAAGTTAGCATAAGTCTGAACCATATTCATCGTGGGATCAACCCTAACCTCAAAGTTAGGTTCTCTACTTGATAACAATCGCTTATACTTCTTTCGGCAGGTGTAATTTGAGCGTGTCAAATTTTGGTGCCACTGCCGGGGAATGTGGCTTTTAGATTATACCAATTTCGTTATTGAACTTTAGTCAAGTATTTACTGATTTTACATTTTTGTTTTCTACGGGTCTTACCTCTAGTGTATGCCAAGTACACGAAATCGAGGTGAACCCTTGACCCCCTACGATCATGAATTGAGAAGAACTTTGAGAAGAATGGCTAATATTGGGGTACACAATAATCCAATCAGAGAGGTTCAAGGAGATGGAGTTGGTTTGTAGCCTCCCGGAGTCTTGAATGTGCCTGTTCAGATTCAAGGTGATCATCTAATCGAAAATGCAGAAACGGTGCAAAACTGGCCAGCATCGAGAGGTCATGATAACTAGAGGGTTGACTATGATTTAGTAGAGTCAACTGATGCTATTGTTTCCATCCACAACCTCAGGGGCATTTTTTGTGGTGGGGCATTTTTCGTGGTGACTAGCAGCCTTATGCAAATGCTTACAAAAAGAGGGTTGTTTGTAGGGTTACATTCGCAAGATCCATATGCTCACATGACTAAATTGACGAGTGTCTGTATGAGTAGTGTGGGATGACCAGTCTTGGACATGGACATGATAGGCTTTAGAGTATTCCCACTCTCATTGACATGAGAGTTTCTGTGTGGTTTTGTGAGCTACCAAACAACTACATATATATACTTGGGACCAACTGCACAAGGTGTTCATTGCGAGATATTTTTCGGTGTCCAAAAAGTTGAATCTCAAGGATAAAATAAATAATGTCATGGAACTGCCCGGAGAGTCGTTAAGTAGTTCGTGGGATAGATTCATCAGATTCATGAGAAGTGTGCCAAACCACTACATGGATGATGAGTCACTGGAAAAGTACTGCTACAGAGGACAAAATGGCAATGAAAAGGTTGTGCTCGATACTATTGCTCAAGGATCTATGCGGAATAAACCTCTGAGGAGATTTCTGAGAAACTTGAGAGGATCTCCAAGAACAATAAGGCATGGAGTACTAGAACGACAAATATTGGTAGAAGCACATTCGCTATCCAAACCTCACCAAGTCAGTCAAATGTTGATATTCATGAGGAGATGACTCAAATGAGGATAGAAATTGGCTTGGAATTAAAGCACGTGAGTGGAAGTGCTGAGAAAGTGAATGTTGTTAACTACCAACCTAGAGAACCACTGCTAGATAAAGAGTACTTTTATGAGGATGATGCAAATCTGGTAAATGATCAAATGAGGGGTGTTCGAGCCAACGCCCAAGGTTCCAATTCAGATAATTGGGGCCAAGGTCAAGGACACCAAGGTAGGAACTATGGTAACTACAACTGTGAGGGAAACTATGTTCTTGATGGGAACTTCAACAATGAAAACAACTACATCCGAAATAGTTATAGCAACATGAATGAGAGGAGTGGGCCCTATGTTCCACCTTGTAATAGAGCGACTAGATTAGGTATGACTCATATTGAATATATGATGCAGAAACTGATGAAGAGATTTGATTCTACTGCTGACAATCTGAAGAAGATGCGACGCAACTTATCTAGTATCGGTAAAAATGTGGATGCCCATGTAGTATCGATAAAGCAACTTGAGCAGCAGTTTGGTTAGTTGTCCTCACTTGTGAATCCAAGACAATCAGGAACACTTCCTTGCAACATTGTTAAGAATCCGAAAAATGATGGTCATTGCATGATAATCACTACTTGCGGAGGAAACCAGACTGTAGACCCCCCTATGCCAAATGAGGTAGAATGTATGACAAAGAAAGGTGAGGATGAAGTTGAGGTTATTGATGAGGAACCAAAAGTCGATGCAAAGAAGGAAGGTGAGGTGAATGAAAAAGTTATTCCCATGCCGAGACCTCCACCTCCCTTCCAGCAGAGGTTGGTGAAAAAGATTGAAGAGGTAAAGTATCATAGGTTTATAGCTATGTTAAATCAGCTTTCCATCAATGCCCCATTGATAGAAGCGTTGGAACAAATGTTCGGGTATACGAAGTTCATGAAGGATTTGGTGACACAAAAGAGGGCTGTTATTTTTTAAAGTGAAGAGAAGTTGCAGCATAGTAGTACCATTGCTACTAGGTCACTTGTGTAGAAGATAGAGAATCCTCGAACTTTCACTATTTCATGTACTATTGGGATACTGCACTTTGCAAAGGCCCTGTGTGACTAGGGCGCCATCATTAAATTGATGCCATCGTCGATTTATTAAAAGCTAGGTTTAGGAGCTCCCAAGCCGACTGTGATGCATTTACTTATGGCTGATAGAACTGTGAAGATACCTATTGGAATTTTCTAGGATGTCCTTGTTAAAGTCGAGTCATTCTTCTTTCTGGCGGACTTTGTGATACTAGATTGCGTAGTTGATTTTGAGGTCCCCATCATCTTAGGGAGACAATTACTTTCTACTGGGCGTGCATTGGCCGATAAGGAGAAAGGACAGATGAAGTTTCGGTAAAACAGAGAAGAGGTAACTTTTAACATCTATCGGTTAATGAAGCATGAAATTGATCTTAAGTTTGTGTCGGTAGTCAATCGTCTGGTGGAGCAAGAATCAGAAGTGGCTATTGAAGATAGGTCAGGTGTTGAGGCTCTAGCAGCTGTAATAATTAATTTCAATGGCGATGAAATTGATGACTATGATGAGCTAGTTAATGCGCTTGATAGAGCTCGATTTCATTTCAAACCAAAGAAGCTTGACTTAGACATGAAGAATCTAGACACCCCTTCAGCACGACCATCCATTGATGAACCTCCGAAGTTGGAACTAAAGATTCTTCCATCTCACTTGCAGTACGTATTTTTGGGCCAGAACAACACTTTGCCAACTATTAATGTTGTTGATTTGAGTGAAGTAAAAATACGGCTTTGATATGAGTATTTAAGCTATTTAAAAGGGCTATAGGATGGACCATTGCGGATATTATTGGGATTCCACTGGGCATTTGTTCTCATAAATTTCAACTCATGCCGGACAACAAGCCAAGTATTGAGCACCAACGATGACTGAATCCCCAAATGCAAGAAGTTGTGAAGAGGGAGATCATTAAGTGGCTAGATGCAAATGTTATATATCATATTGCTGACACTAGTAAGGTTTTCCCAGTTCAATGTGTGCCAAATCATTGTGATTCCCAAAGTTAAGAATGAGCTTGTTCCAATGAGGCGGGTCTTTGGTTGGAGGGTATGTATGGATTATCGCAAGTTGAATGCATGGACTGAGAAAGACCATTTTCCAATGCCGTTCATGGATCAGATGTTAAATAGTCTCGCTGGAAAGGGTTGGTTTCATTTTCTAGATAAGTACTCGGGCTAAAATAGGATGTCTATAGCTCTGGAGGACTAAGAGAAGACTATATTACTTGCCCTATTGGGACTTTTACATTCAAGAGAATGTCGTTTGGTCTATGTAATGCTCCGGCGACATTTCAGCCTGCATTGATGTCGATATTTCCTAATATACTAGAGGACACTATAGAGGTATTTATGGATGACTTATCTGTAATAGGTGACTCATTTGATGATTGTTTGGATCATTTGGTTGAGATGCTGAAATGGTGTGAATAGTGCAATATTGTGTTCAACTTGAAAAATGTCACTTCATGGTTAAAGAGGGTATAGTTCTAGGTCATCGGATTTTGCAGAAAGGAATTGAAGTTAATAGAGCTAAAGTTAAGGTAATAGAGAAACTCCCAGCTCTCATCTTTGTTAAAGGTGTTAAAAATTTTCTTGGGCATGAAGGTTTATATAGGAGGTTCATAAAGGACTTCTCTAAAATTGCACACCAATTGTAGAAGTTACTTGAGAAGGAATCTAATTTTTAGTTTGATGATGCTTTTCTGAGGGAATTTATGGATTTGAAGGAGAAGTTGACTGCTGCACATATCATTATTTCACTAGATTGGAGACAATCGTTTGAAGTGAAGTGTGATGCGAGTGGTGTAGCGCTTGGCGTAGTATTGGGGCAGAGGCGAGAGAAGATTATTCATCCTATGTATTGTGCAAGCAAAGCCTTAAATGTGAGCGAAAAGGAATTGCTTGTTGTGGTTTTCACATTTGAAAAGTTTAGGTTGTATTAGCTTGGCACTAAAGTTATTGTGCATACTGATCATTCTGTATTGAGGTATCTCATGGCTAAGAAGGATGTGAAACTGAGATTCATTAGATGGGTACTCCAACAACAAAAAATCAATTTTGAAGTGAAGGATATAAAGGGAATAGAAAATCAAGTCTCCAATTACTTGTACATAGTGAAGGAGAAAGTTATGATCAAGTTAGAAGATGTAGTTGAGATTAATGATGCATTCCCTGATAAGCAGGTATTGGCTGCGTCTTATGACCTTATTCTGTGGTTCGCAAATTTTGCTAATTATTTGGTCAGTGATTTGGTGCCTTTGGATCTGTCATTTCACCAAACAAAACATTTCATGTTTGATGTGAATAAATTATTTTGGGAAGAGCATTACTTGTTTCTTGTTTGCGCTGATGGGATTATTCGTCGTTGTGTGCCTGAGGTTGAGATGGAGTATACTAGAGGCATGCTAATTATAGCTTGTTGGTGGGCATCATAGTGGTATCCGTACTAATCATAAAATCTTGCAGTGTGGGTACTACTGGCCTACTATCCACCAAGATGCTCATAAGTTTGCCAAGTCATGTGATCGTTGTCAACAAGAAGGTGGAATTTCAACGAAGCAAGAACTACCAATGAACATGATTATGGTGATTGAGTTAATTGATGTTTGGGGTCTTGACTTCATGGGTCAGTTTATGAGCTCGAATGGTATTATGTATATTCTTGTTGCGGTTCACTACGTATCGAAATGGGCGGAAGCAGTTGTGCTTTCAAATAATGAGGGAAAGAGTATCACCACATTCCTGAAAAAGAATATCTTTTCCAGATTTGGTACACTAAGGGCTATTATCAGCGATGGAGGTTCTCACTTTTGCAATAAGTTGTTAAAGGCGTCGCTTGAAAAATATGGTTTTCGTCACAGCGTAGCAACCCTTATCATCCGCATTCTAGTGGGCTAGTAGAAGTGTCAAACAGAGACATAAAACAAATCCCCCCAAAGACTATGAATAAAAAAAGAACTGATTGGCCAAGAAAGCTTGATGATGATCTATGGGCCTATCACACTTCATTCAACACTCCCATCGGTATGTCCCCCTAAAAACTTGTATATGGGAAGTGTTGTCATTTCCTTGTAGAGTTAGAGCACAAAGCGATGTGAGCGCTCAAGAAGCTAAATCTGGATTGGGGCACCACAACAAGTCAAAGACTGAATGATATGAATGAGTTCGATGAGTTTCGCCTAAAAGCATATGAGATTTCATCCTTTAACAAGGAGAAGATGAAGAAGTACCATCACCAAAAGATCAAAAAACACGAATTTGTTCCTGGTGATTTGGTGCTCTTATTTAACTCAAGGTTGAGCTTGTATCCTGGCTAGCTCAATTCCAAGTGGACTGGGCCATTCAAGGTGACTCAAGTATTTCCACATAGGGAGTAACACCCCAGAAACTAATAGGCAAAACTAGAGCTAAACGTGAGGGTTAGAGCCAAGGAGAGAGGGCAAGGGTCAAAGGAGTGGACTAAGGTAGCCTACATAGGTGTAGGCACTACCCCACATACAATGCCCACCACCACGGCTCGTGGTGAAGACCATGGCTCGTGGATGGCAGTTGGTTGTGTGAGTGTGGAAGGGAAATCGCAAGCCACTGCCTCAAGGCCCATGAGAGGGTCCACAACTCGTGGCAAGCACCACGGCTTGTGGAGCCCCTTGTGAAGATGCCTTGGGCCTGTGGGCTAAAGGAACTTGTTGCCTAGCGACTACCTCAAGTCCACAAAGAGGACCACGGCTCGTGGAGCCCCACGTGAGACCTAACAGCTCACTTAAAGTAAGGGCTATTTTGGGTAATTCCAGTTTTAATCCAATTAAAGTGAAGTCAATATGGGTAAGTTTAGGGTCACTATATAAGTCATTTTTACTCAAAAAGCAACCTATTCAACTCATTATTTTCAAAACCCAAATCAATTCCCAAAAGTTCATCCTCTCTAAGAAATCTCTCTCCAGAAAATTAAAAGAAGAAGAAGAAAGAGATTCAACTAGGGTTTCAAAATAAGGCTTTCACAAATTAATTTCTTTGGGAATTGTGATTGAGTTATAGTGGTTTTCATCCATGGGTAGCTTTCATCCATGGAGCCCTCTGAAAATCGACAATTTCAAATGGTAAAATTCACTAATTCGCTAGGGTTTTCTTCATTCACCATGGGTTCTTTGATTTACTTATTTGAATGGCTTAATTATGTCTAAATATGCATGAATTGATGATCTTTAATTCTTTTATTATGTATCCCTTATGAACCCATGAAAACCCCCATATTCTTCCAAATTGTGATCTCATAGGTTGGGTTATTGATTGTGAAAGAGGAGTTTTTGTGATCTAAAGTATGAAGTAATAGATTTACATGAAGTTATGATGAAATCCCTATCTAATGCTTAAATTCAAGATTTGTTGATTGATAATGGCTTTGAACCTTGGAAGGGTAAAGTATGAGTTTATGCATGATCTTATGAAACTTATGTAAATGCTTTAAAGGTGCTTTGAGTGTAAAGTTCCAATGTTGATTGTGTTGCTATGTTGTTGAAAGGTTATTCTCATGAAACACATACAACCATGATGTGAAAGGTTTTGTCTCACAGAAAGGATTCTTAGGTTGAAAGGCTATTCTCACCTAATTCAATCAATGAATAATAGTTATCCTAACGAACTAACTTGGATTGGTTGTTAAGGACATCCTTCCATGAGACATGAGTTATGTAAGACTTAAAAAGTATTCCGTGGGATTTATGTTTAGCATCGAGTGGATATTGAAATGAGATTTATGTCTCTTACGTTAGTTGAGTCCGAGCATTCCATGTATGTCTCATGAGATGGAAACCTTCTACATTAGTTGAGTCCGGGTTTCTAGTAGTAATCTTTGTATCCCATAAACTATGTTCCCCCATAGGTTATCTAGCTAGTGGATACACTTAAGCTAAGAGTTCATGGTTCTACCTTAGGAAAGTAGAACAACTATTTTCAGTCTGGGAGACACTGGGTGATCATGTTATAACTCACATGGTCTCATATCTGTTAAGGCTACTTCAAACAATAAGAACATGAATAATGAACTATGGTTACTTAAGAGTCTTTGTATATGAGTTCAAAGGCTTTAAAGATGATATTTACTTATGTTGACCATGATTATGACTTATCACTTCTAATATCTTATATGATGTTTAAACTTGATAAATTGAATGCTTTCAAATGAAATGTCCCCTTTTCGTATTTCTAATGTTTTTGTGCATGGCTACCATACTTGGTGCATTTTTGTAATAACGCCTACTTTGCCTAGATTTTTACCTAGTGTAGAGTCCGATACTCAAGGTGATCATACTTATGGCTAGATCATGGATTTGCTTGTTTCATATGCTTGGTGAGTCCTCATGGTTGTAAGGACAAATTTCTTGTTTTTAGTTTATTTCATGTACTTTCCCTTTTCGGACATGTTGTAAGGGCTGGGCCTTATTTTATTTAAGATTGTAATAGATGGCGATATTGAGACCAGTTAGACTTTCGCTTTCTTTTATGAATTTTTTTAAGACATGAAATATGATTTACTCGTATTGTTCTATTTCTTATGTTATGAGGACTAAGTGGCTTGTATGGAGTCCTTCGAGGTTCTATACGCCTTGTCACATCTAGGGGGTA
Source organism: Solanum infundibuliforme (assembly GCA_029582565.1). Classification (NCBI taxonomy): domain Eukaryota; kingdom Viridiplantae; phylum Streptophyta; class Magnoliopsida; order Solanales; family Solanaceae; genus Solanum; species Solanum infundibuliforme. The sequence goes on from JAJOOG010048119.1 coordinate 18,599, forward strand.
CCCCTAGGTCGTGACAAACTTGGTAATCAGACCACAATGCTTAGAATGGTTCTACAATAATGTCTCATATGCCACATCTAGTAGTGTCTTATTAATAAGTGTGAAGCGCGCCACAATTATGAATAAGAGGCAACAAGATGTTTAGGAAATTTCACTTTTTAATTACTCTTAAGTCGTGCTTTAGAGTTTAACTCTAAAATAATCTCTCTCCTAATCCTTATTTTGCGTCTTCAGGATACGAATGCACGAAAGGCTAATGCTAGAAGGATGGAGGATGACAATGAGAATAAAAGAGCTCCTCCTCAAGCTCCGATGGATCATTTGGTTGAAAATATGACACATGTGGCGTTCAGGTTGACTATCCAAATGTTTGCTCAATCCATGGTAGCTCAAGCCAATAGAGAGTTCGTAACTCCGGTGAATCCTAATGTCAATTCGGCCGCTTCAAGGGTGAGGGATTTTGCACGAATGAATCTTCCAGAATTTTGTGGCTCCAAAGTGGAAGAGGATCCTCAATGGTTTATCGATGAGGTTTATAATGTACTTGCTATTATGGGGGTGTATCCGGAAGAGAAGGCGGAGTTAGCCGTCTACCAACTAAAAGATGTGGCTCAAGTGTGGTATGATCAGTGGAAGGGAGAGAGACCAGTAGGAGCGGGTCCAATAGAATGGGAATGGTTTAAATCGACATTTCTTGATAGGTTCTTCCCCCTGAAGTTTAGGGAAGCAAAGGTGCAAGAGTTCATAAACCATCATCAAAGAAGTATCAGTGTAAAGGAGTACGCTCTAAAGTTCACCCAACTCTTGAAATATGCTCCAACTAGTGTGCGAACTCAAGGGCTAAGATGAGTAGGTTTATGTCAAGTGTGTCTGACATGGTTGAAAAAGAGTGTTGTATGACAATGATCCTCCATGACATGGATATCTCAAGACTTATGGTGTACGCCCAACAAATTGAGGAATCAAAGCGCAAGGAAAAGAATAGGGACGTGAAAGAGGCTAGAACCGGTGATGGGAATTTCTCCAACTATAGGTCCGATGGACAAGGTCAACCTAGATTTTGGTAAAGGTTCTTCGGTCAAGGTCTAGTACTCTTTCTAAGTTCAATCAAGAGAGGGTGTCTAACCCTAAACCTCAAGGAGGAAATGGAGTTGGTTCTTCTTTTGCTTGATCTACATGCTCCAAATGTGGGAAGAAACATGATGGTAAGTGCCTAGCCGGCACCGATGGATGTTTTAGTTTCAGGAAGAGTGGCCACAATATGAGAAATTTCCCGATGCTCAAGTTTAACGGGAGAGTTGACAAGCAAGCTCCTGCAAGCGGTTCAAACTCAAATGCCCCAAAGCAAAACCACTTTTAAGCTCTTCGAACCTGAGGTGGCCATGAGAGTTACTTGGATGTAGTGATCGGTATGTTAAAAGTCTTTCTTATTGATGTGTATTCTTTGTTAGATCCCAGTGCTACTTTATCTTTTGTGACGCCTTATGTGGCAATGAGGCTTATGTTCCTCTGGAAGTGTTAGTAGAACCTTTTTCTATCTCTACCCCTGCTGGTGATTCTGAGGTGGCTAAGAGGGTATATAGGAAGTGTCCTGCTTCCATATCCCATAAAGTTACTCTTGTTGACTTGGTAGAGATTGACATGTTAGAGTTTGATATGATTCTTTGTATGGATTGGTTGCTTGTATATTACGCCTTTGTTGATTGTAGAATTCGGGTGGTTAGGTTCCAATTCCCAAATGATGCTATCCTTGAGTGGAAGGGAGAAAATTCTATGCCTAGGGGTAAATTTGTGTCTTACCTTAAAGCTAGAAAGATGACCTGGAAAGGTTGCTTGTACCAGGTTGTTAGGGTGAGGGATTTAGATTTTGAAACCCCTTCTATTGAGTCCGTTCCTATGGTTAATGAGTTCCTAGAAGTTTTCCCCAATGATTAGCACGGTATTCCACCCGAGCGAGAAATAGAATTTGGTATTGATCTCCTCCAAGATACACAATCTACTGTATCCCTCCTTATAGAATGGCTTCAGCCGAGTTAAAAGAGTTGAAAGAGGAACTAAAGGATATGTTGGATAAGGGCTTCATCCGACCGAGTATCTCTCCATAGGGTGCTCCCATGTTGTTTGTTAAAAAGAAAGATGGGTCACTTTGAATGTGCATTTATTATCGTCAATTGAATAAAGTGACCATTAAGAACAAGTATCCTCTTTCATGAATTGCTGACTTATTTGACCAACTTCAAGGGGCTAGCTATTTCTCTTAAATTGATCTTCGTTTGGGTTATCACCAATTGAGTGTGAGAGGGATGATATTCCAAAGATGGCTTTTTGAACCCGATATGGCCATTAATTCCTAGTAATTTAGTTTGGATTGACTAATGCTCCTAAGGTATTTATGGACTTGATGAATAGAGTGCTTAGGCAATACCTAAACATGTTTGTGATTGTGTTTATCGATGATATTCTGATCTATTCAATAAGTAAGAACGATCATGTAGACTATTTGAGAATTGTGTTGCAAGTTGTTAAAGACCAACAACTTTTTGCAAAGTTTAGCAAGTGTGAATTTTGGTTGTGGTTAGTAACTTTCCTTGGTCATATTGTGTCAAGCGAGGGAATTGAGGTAGATCCTAAGAAGACGGATGCCGTCAAAATTTGGCCTAGACCTCTAACTCCTTCCGACATTAGAAGCTTTTTAGGTTTGGACGATTACTATAGAAGGTTTGTTGAGGGATTTTCATCCATTGCTTATCATTTGACGACTTTGACTCAAAAGAAGGCTAAGTTTGTGTGGTCGGAAGCTTGTACGAAATGTTTCCAAGAATTGAAACAAAGACTTACTTCAGCTCTGGTGTTGAGCTTACCGGAAGGTACAAGTGGTTTTGTGGTGTATTGTGATGCCTCTAGAGTTGGGTTGTGATGTGTACTTATGCAAAATGGTAAGATGATTGCCTATGCTTCAAGAAAACTTCACATCCATGAGAAGAATTATCCTACCAATGACCTTAAGTTTGCAGCGGTTGTGTTTGCCATAAAATATGGAGGCATTATTTCTATGGGGTCCATGTGAATGTTTTCACTGATCATAAGAGTCTACGATATGCGTTTCGTAAAAAGGACTTGAATCTTCGCCAAAGAAGGTGGCTTGAGTTATTAAAGGATTATGACATGAGTGTACTTTTTCACCCTGACAAAGCTAATGTGGCAGTGGATGCTCTTAGTTGATTGCCAATCGATAGTGTAGCTCATATAGATGAAGAAAAAAAGAGTTGGTTTGTGATATTCATAGGTTGGCCTGACTGGGTGTTCAATTAGTGGATTCCACCAAGGGTGGTGTCATAGTCCATAATTGTTCCAAATCGTCCATTCTGATGGATGTGAAGTCTAAGCAAAGTCTTGATCCTATCTTGGTTGAGTTGATAACGGCGGTATTTAAAAAGTCCGTTGAGGTTTTCTCCCAAGGGGGAGATGGGGTACTAAGGTATCAAGGTAGGTTAGGTGTTCCAAATATTGACGGTCTGAGAGAGCAAATTTTAGAAGAAGCCCATAGTTCTCGATATTGTATTCACCGAGAGCCACCAAGATGTACTGTGACCTACGGGAAGTCTATTTGTTGAATGGGATGAAGAAAGACATCGCAGGAATTGTGGCCAAGTGTCCTAATTTTCAACAAGTGAAAGTTGAGCACCAAAGACTGGGAGGCTTATCACAAGACATTGCTATTCCTACTTGGAAGTGGGAAGATGTGAACATGGATTTTATTGTAAGTTTGCTACGTACTAAGCAGCAACATGACTCGATATGGGTAATAGTGGACCGGATGACTAAGTCTGCTCATTTCATTCCCGTCAAGGTGTCATTGTTACACCCTGTATGCTAGAAAGTCTAGATTGTAGAAAATCAGAAGTTGTAGGTGCCACCAACAGGGATAACCTACGGACCGTAGGTTGACCCACAGACAGTAGGTGCGGTCCGTGGTTAGCCACCTGCAGCCCCTCCCTAGAAACTCCAAATATTTTAGTTAAGGGTCGACCCAAGGCCGGACCAACAGATTGTATGTTAGATTTCACTAGTGGGTTCCTTTCACCCATTAGGTCCCTATAATTATGTCAGATTGTTGATTCTCTATATCATGTTTAGACCTAGGGTTTCTAGAACTTCAGATTCTTGTTGTGATTCAGCTGCTAGACTAATCATAATAAGATTATTATGTTTTTGAGGAATTGTTTCTTAATTCATTGCATGAAACTCAGAAACCTAGTTGTGTAGATTCATTTAGTTCATGAATTACATTAGCTAGGTCAATTTATTCAGATATACATACCTTGTTAAGAATGTTTCATTATCAGTATATTAGTGTTGCATATTCAGTTAGCATGTCAGTATTTTGAGCTATTCTGTATTAGAGAAATCTAGTTATAATGTGTTACTTACATAACCAGTTGGGAGTAGGCTTAACATTGAGTGGACTAGGCTAGTCAGACACCTTCATAGTCCCAAAACATCGGTCCCACGGTCGGTTAACAGTAGCTCCCACGGTCAGATTCTAGTGCATTGACGTGGTTATCAGTTATACACTACAACAAATTTGGCATAAGGCCACACTGATTCTAGAGCACACTTCAGAAATGTTGCCAAAAATATATAAGGGCACACTTTTAAAGTGTAGCCTTTGTTTAAAGCTTTTGACTATAGAAAATTAGACAACACTTAAAAAATGTGCCATTAAATAATATAGATTACACTTTATATGTGTTGCCTAATCATAGAATAATTAACAACACTTAATTATATATATAGCTACGCTTTTAAGCGTGGTGAATTTATAATAATATTGGCAACACTTTATAAGTGTTACGTTAAATAATCTCAAAAATATTTCAGCTAAATAATTTTCCCTCCATATTGCTTTTAGGGGAATTATTACCCCCACAACTCACCAGCAAAAGGGCAAAACAATATTCTCACTCTTAATTCTCCTCTCATCTCTCTAAATTCCACCCGCATCGGTTCTGAAAGTTAAGAGATATCCCTCCTCCCTATCTCATCTTTCAATTTTGGGCATTAGATTGTCAAGGAAGATGTTAGGTTTCTCGCTTCAACATTTCAACGAAGTAACAATGCCACCATCATCTGATTAGAGTCTGTCTCAGGTAGGGTTTTTGACATCTTCACACAAATTTTAAGAAAACTCTGAAATTTTTACTATTTTGTAGTTGAACGCGCCTGAACCACACACTGAAGTTGGGTCGGACCCGAATCTCGAAACGGTGTTCGATTCTGTGCAGAAACTTGACGGAACAATTGAGGAAGACGCTGCTGATGTTGTTGGATCTGAACCTAAACGACCTCGTTTGGAGGATAAAGCTAATGGAGGTATTTTCCTCGTTTCCCTCTTTCTTTTAGAGCTAACCCTTGTTACAGCTTACATTATTTTAGTGTCTTGCATTGTGATTTTTGTGCTATTATTTTTGGTGTTTAGTCTTCATTTTGGTGTTCTTGTTAAGAGCCAAAGATGATGATTTTGGTTTTGTTATGTGGTTGCTTTATTTCTTGAATTCTGGTGTGCAATGTTTTAGGTCTTTTTTATCAAATTATTGTGTTGGAAAATACTTGAGAAGGGGAATTCGGTTTTTGTGTTGAACTTGAAGTACCGAGTAAGTGGATATGTGTGTAATGAAAGTTAATATTGAGTTAAAAATTCAAATGTTGTTGGACAGTACTTTTAAGGATTGCAATTGTTGTTAAATGTGAAAAGTACCAAAATTATATGTATAAGCAGTCCATTTAGGGAATCTTATTACCTTCTTTTACCCGTTTTCAGCATCCCAAAATGGTTATGAGGAGAGGGTAGAGGAAGAGTCAAAAGTAGATGATAATGAGCAGCCTAGTGAGATTACGGAAATTCCTATAAAAATAGTGAGATGAAAATAGAGCAAAATCCTCTAGGAATCAAGGCCAAAATTATGGGTAAATTCGAGAAACCAAAAAAATGATAAAGTGAATTACTTTGAATTTTCAAAAAACATGGTATAAGATTCAATTTTCGGCTTTAAAAAACTTCTTTTGAAATTTATAGTTTAGCTGAATTCTATTACAATAGGTTTTAGTCTTTAGAAGTTACCATTATCGATTTATAGTTGTTTTTTGTTTCTTTAGAACTGACCAATGACCATGTTACTCATTAACGTAAGCTGCTGCTTTAGCAATTAGAAGTGGTGCTTCTTGATGGATTATTTACCAAGGGCTCAAGTTATTCCAATACGAAAATTGATAATGCCAAGTGTTGTTACTTTAACTATTCTATGGTATGGCACAAAGTTTGTGGTACTCACTGTTAAGTCTACTATGGGTTGTTGGTAATAAAGAATAAAAAGCCCTTGCAAAATTTAACTCTTTGTGTGCCATGGTTCACTTGGATCTGTGTTATATGTTATAAGTTATCTTTTTTTGTTTGTTGTATACTTGAACCACTTGTTTGTGGATATTATAAATTTTGCCTCCCATGATTACCCAGATATGTTGTACAATAAAAAAACCACCAACTTGTACCTTTTATAATAAAATTACAAGTTGAAATAGATGTTTGATTTTTCTTCAGTAATATACTTATAAGTTAACTGTACCCTTTTTAGGGTGAAAAATATCTTGTGTGAATGCAATCAGATCCTTTCGATTATTGTTATTGGTATCCCACTGCTATTTCTTTAAGAGCATCTGATTTCAGCAGAGTTTAATCAACAATGTAGATTTCTGTGTATTACTTCCCCCCTCAAGTTTAGTGTCTTTGTTTTAGTGTTTATATATATATACTCCCTCTGTTTCATTTATTTTATATATATTTACTTAATGATAAGGGTAATATTAAAAGAAAATAATAAACTTCTCTTAATTTGCTAAAATGGACAAGTAAAAATGAAAATTTGTTTCAAGTATAAAGGTCAAGTAAAATGAAACGGAGGGAGTATAGTGTTTCTTTCTACTCCTACCTTTCAAGTTTTGGCAGTAAAGATAAAGAAATTCTGAATGGGAATTGGAAACCAACTTTATTTAGGTTAGGTGATAGCATTTGGAAAAGGATACATGTCGTCGATATTAGAATTTATTAAAGCATATGAAATGATTCCTGTACAACTCCATTTTCTGGTTTTGTGCAACTTCAAAAGAATATCAAAGTGCAGAACTTTCAGGGGAAGAAAATCTCTAGAAGAAGACATGGATGTGTTCGTTAACTTCATTCAGGCTTTTCTTGTTGAAGAAAATGTGCTACCCTTTTCAAGATAACCACATCTTCTAGCAAAGGTACATTTCTTTTAACCCACCCTTGTTGATATAATTCTTGACTCCTGCTGAATTATACGTTAGGTCCAAATCTCCCACTATGAACTTAACTGGTACTTCTATTTTTGCCCCCGTCCATGGTGCTGTCAGTTCCCAGTTTCTGCATTTCAAGAATATGACGAATCAATTATGAGGTGAGTAGCTAGTGGTAACTTCATCATAGATACTAAAGGTAGGAACTTACAGATCAAGTGCTCTGTAATAATTCAATCCACCAGTGAAGCCAGTGTGCTCATATATCTCCATATGCAGTCCATCAATGATGTTGCTCTATCCTCTGTAAGTATTTATATTCCTTTATACTTATTTTGTTTTAATTTATATGACATAGTTTGAATTTAAAGGGTTTAACGAGAAAAATCTTTTAACTTCAAAAACCAAACCTTAAAGATTGTATGTTGAAATTTATAGACAAATTTTTTTAGTTTGACTCTCGGAATCTGAACTATGCCATAGAAATTGGGACGGGTAGAGGGAGTAATGCATTTAAACCTTCACTGTTTCAGTTTTCCGTGTTTCCATGGAGTGAAATGTTTGATATTTTGTTGTCATGATGAAAGATATGCATCAGTAGTTGTTATAGAGAGCACATCTAAGTTCGATAATGAGCAATGGCTTGCTTACTGGATTCTCTATTCTTTTCTTACTCTTATGGAGATGCTCCTTCAACCCATGCTTCAATGTAATATCCCTTTCTTAATTCCCCTGCCCTTTTTTCTTAAGATAGCTAAGAAAAATAATTAGTATTACTAGTACTCTATCAAAACTAGTTGACGGCCACCTTGTAATTGGATTTGAGTTAGTTACATAGGTAAAAAAAAATAAGTGTGTTTGTGTAGCCATTTGCCGAGGACGTAGTTGATCAACATGAATTAAAGTATAATTGATACCACTTGTAACTCTGTAATGGAAACTACTTTGTAATTATTTGGCCATGTATGTTACATTGCGACTTTAAACAGCTAAACAATTACACATGAAATGATTGGATTATAAATATTAATTATGTGTTAATGACTTTATTACTCTCTGTTTTTGTCAGCAGTACTTGTAGGGAGTAAATTTGTTAACGAACATCTTTACAGTTTATCAGATTATAATATATTAAGATCTTCTGTACTTCCTATCTTCTAACATGAATTACACACATGTGTTGACAGTCATTCTCCCGTGGAACGGCATGCAACTTTGTCCATTGTTTCCCCAATCCTGGTGGAGATTATGAATGGGCGGACTTGGATAAACCACCGCCAACATACTGGCTTACGAAGATGGCTGCTTTGTTTGGGTATGGTGACGAGTCTGTCTATGATAGCCGGCTTGAACGGAAAAAGTCAGAACGGATGTTGAATTCCTACAAGATGCTGGCAGCTGATTCTGACAGGTCCGTTAGTTTTTGGTATCTTTCATGTGAACTTAATAACGTATTGAAGCATATCTTGAAACTTCCGTCTTTTATAAAAGAATATGCTTATACACCCATCTCAAACATGATACTTCAGTTATGGCTCTCTGATCTTAAGAGATTACAGGACACCTGTTGGATCTGTAGTGGTGGAAATCAGGTGGTTGTGTTGAATTTGAGCTGGTTAAGAACCAGCTAAAGAAAATTTGCTCAAACTAACACAAACTATATTCCAAATTTCCTGCATCATCTGATGATTCATCGGGTGTATTGGACTTATATTCTCGTATAAATCCATCAAAGCTCTTGACCTTACAAATGCCCTCGGTTATTGATGTTACATCTATATGATCATCTTCATGCAGTTGCCCAAGATTGCTTCTTGGTGAAAATCCTAGAAAAGATTTTCTGCCAGGTGTTTTCAAAGCAGAAGTGCTCACTTTGATTTCTGATAGCAGAAGTGCTCGCTAATTCCTTCTTGTTTCTGTCATTCATAGAATTCCCCTCGCTTGAAGTTTTCTGAGCCATTGTTGTCCCATCGTCAACATATATCTCTTTGCTAGAAGTTTTAACTGCTGCCAAGTTAGTCTGATCTTCAGCTTTCTTTACCTTTTGAGTTCTGCATTTTGAAACTGAATCTATTACAATTCCAATGGACATCTTTCTAGATTGACTGGATTGGTGGTAATTGCTGCCAAAGCTCCAAGCATCACCGACAAGTCCTGACAAAAACAAAATAAAAGCGTTTCAAGATCTAGCATTCTAAGCATACCAATATGACATTAGATCCACTCAGTGGAGAGGTTTGTTTATATATGTTATATAAGGTACCGGCAACTTTCTTATTTTTAACACTGTTAAAATTCTTATGTTGGAGTAGTGTTTTTCTTCATTTCTTGTCATCTATTTGAATTTTTTTCGAGACTAAACCTGATTTTAGGAGCTTGTATGTTTTCTATATTAAGCAATATCTTACCTTGCTTAGGTTATTTAGAGAAAGTTCTGTATTCTCATTTGCCTTATTCCTCCATAACAAGATTTTCTAGATAATCTGCAAATGAATTTTCCACTCTGTACATGTGTTGCACCTGGATTCTGAAACCTCTATGCATCATCAATCAACTTTGGAATGTTAAATCCAAGTATCAAATTAGCAGCTGCAGCAGTTATGAAGGCTGCTCTCTTGATTCCCATTTTGTCTGCAACTTCCATAGCGCATCCAAGGCTCTGATCAACAATAATAAAAGTGATCCTTTCATCTTCTGATACATTAGTTTCTTGAATTAACTTCTCAATTTTTCCAGGCATGAGTTTAGAGATCGCTTCAAATAATTTACCTGGCACATTCTTATCTTCCCCCGATTCCGAGTCATCCAAAACTGAAATCAGATAAATCTGATCATGCAAACTATTTTTTCCTGATAAAGAATTTAGAATACTCTTGTGTGTGGACTCTGTGTTGACAAAAGTGATCTTGAAGCCATACACTTCTATCTGAGTACAACCTGTACACATCTATCTAAGCCTCGATAGGTATAGTTATATGGTATTTCTACGGGTGGCGTAGCAGGTACACAATAATATAGTCAATGGGGCACAAACTGTTCCAGAAAAAAATGTTATATTTTAAGAACACCCATCTGAATTAGAGTCTCACGCATATATATGCTTCGACATGAAGAGGTTTAATGCAATGAGATCTAGAGGGCTATATACAACACAAAAGCTGGGTTCAGACGTCCACAGAAGAGTATTTGACTTCTTTTGTTCTCACTCCCATCTTCTTTAATTGTAACTGTTTTTTTTTGTTCTTTCCTGTAGTTTGTTACTCGTTGTTGCAACTCAAGTTATGCTTACAAGAACAACATCAAGAAGATGGATTTGTGGTAGACTGAACATGATTTATCTTCTCACTTGTATCCCTTTTTTGTCTGGTTCTTCTCTTGTTTTCTGGTTGGTTTATTTGATTTTCTGGAAAACATTTTCCTGTATGTACACTAATTATTGTTGTAGTTTGTCAAAAGAATTTTTTTGCCTAATTCATAGCTGCTTTAACATTTTGCTGATTAAAATTTGATTCCTCCTTTAGGAAAGGAGGTTGCTCGGCTGTGATGGTCAATCTTGTTAGTTTTGTTAAATATGCTTTGCTGTTTTGTTAGTTTTGGAAAGGAGGTTGATCTGCTTTAACATGCTTTAACATTTTGCTTTTTTGTTAGTTTGGGAGAGCTTTGCTGTGACTTTATTGTTATGACTCAATTTTAGATTAATTAGTTTTGGAGAGCTTTACTGTTGTGATTCAATTTTAGATTTGTATTAAGGAGAGCTTCAGTTTATGGTTGCTCTGCTGTGACTTTATTGTTATGGATTGGTTTGGCTTATTGTGAATTTGAGCATATTAAATACACATGATTTATTTCACTAACTTATAATTTTATTTTGAATGTGTAGGAAAATGCCGGTAATTGAATTTGAATAGTGGCATGAAGTAAACTCGATCTATTGTAGTGAACGATAGAGTTTTTGTTATGTTTGAATTCAATTGGTTTTGTGGAATTTATTGATAGTAGAGATATGTTTGTCGAAGTTTGGTTGTAAAAGACATGTTTGTCTAAGTATTGGTTGTACAAGACATGTTTCTTGAAGTTTATTTGAAATATATAGCTTTGATTTATTTATTAGCTCATTTTGTGCTTTAGATCGCTTATTTATTTAATTATTATATGTTATTATTGAATATATGCAAATAAAAATTATTATTTTTAAAAAGGAAAAATTGTGGCTACAAAAATTTTGCACAACATTGCCACACTTCTAAAGTGTTGCTATAGAAACGTCCAATGTATGGCTTAATGTACATAAGAAAGTTACACTTTATAAGTGTTGTTCTAGATGAGATATAAAAGGCAACATTTTTTTATGTGTGCCCAATAACAAAGCAAAGGCCACGCTTTGAAATGTAGCATAATCAAACAAAAGGCGTTGCTAATGAATTACTAAAAAGCGTGCCCTTATACCTTCTTTGGCCACGCTTTTTAAGTGTAGCTATTATGGCGACACTTAAAAAGCATGGCCTAAAGTCAAAGGTTATGCCTCTTTTGGCCACCCCCTGCAAAGCATTGCTTAAAGTCCAAAAGTGTAGCCTTTTATCAAAGGCCACACTTTTTGCTAGTTTAGGCTACACTTTACTAGGGTGGCTAAAAGCCTAAAATGTTGTAGTGATAGTTCAGTATTGAGTCTCATCATGTTATGTACTTGGTATTCAGTATAATTCAGTATTTACATTCAATTTAGATTATATCGTTGCCCTTATTTCATTGTTTAGTTATATATATTGTTCATCTTTATCCTATCATACATGTTCAGTACCTTTCAAGTACAGACGCATACTCTTCGCTACATCTTCTCGTGATGTAGATCCAGGTCCTCAACATCCAGATCACACATAGATCGGTTCCCGATCTTCAGTTTCGCAATATCAGTGGTGATCCTCATTCTTTGAGGACGATTGACATGTATTTTATTCAGTCATTGTTGTTTTAGTTTAAGTTTTGTTAGAGTTAGCTTGGGCCATTCCCCTACAGCTCTAGTCAGTTAGAAGCTTTCATTCAGACATAGTTATATTCAGTTTTAGATTTGAGTTTGATCTTTCAATTGTTATTGAAGACTCAGTTTTTATATATTCCAACTTAGAATGGGTATTCCCCATCATGTCCCTTTAAATCATGTTTAAGATTCCGCACAGTATTTATATGTTCAGTAAATCTCTAAGTATGCTTATGATATGCTAGCAGGATTTGCTTGGGGTCACTCGTTATCCTAAGTCCCATGTTTACCTCAAGGGGATAGCCTCGGGGCATGAGAAACTTGGTATTAGAGCACTAGGTTCAAGAGTCCTAAGATGTCTCGAAAGCCACTCTAAGTAGAGTCTCTTTCATGAGTGTGAAGCGCACCACACCTATGGGGGAGGAGGCAAAGTGTTTTAGGAAAAACTTCACTTTCTTGTTATTCTTATTGTGTGTGGGTGTCATCTCCTATCTAACTCAACGTTATATGTTTTCACATCATGCCTCCTCGTAGAGCTTACCCAAGGAATGCTAATGCACACAATGCTGATGCAGTTCCTCCAATTTTAGATCAAGAAGTTTCGAATGCATAGTTTCAGAACGCTATTGAACTTTTGGTCCAGAGTGTAGCCAACTAGAAAAATCAGCTGGTTCCAATTCCTACAAATGATAGTGGTGGATCAGTGGAAGCTAGGGTCCGTGATTTCATTCAGATGAACCCATCTGAGTTTCTAGGGTTGCAAGTTGGTGAGGATCCCTTGAATTTTATTGAAGAGGTTAAAAAGATCTTTGGAGTTTTGCAAGTGACTAGAAATGATAGGGTAGAGTTGGCGTCCTACCAGCTTAAGGATGTGGCACACATATGGTTTACGCACTCAAAGGAAAACAAAGGTGACAATGCAACTGTTGTCACTTGGGATTGTTTTGCCGATGCTTTTCTTGATAGGTTCTTTCTAAGATAGTTGAGAGAGGCTAAGGCTCAGGAATTCATGAATTTGAGACAAGGTTTTATGTTAGTCCAAGAGTATGGACTTAAGTTCATCCAGCTCTCCAGGTATGCTCCACATATAGTTGCCGATCCCAGGGTGCATATAAGTAAGTTTCTATTTGGGGTATCTAACATGTTGAGAACAGAGTGCAGAAATACTATGTTACTAAAAGATATGAACATCTCTAGGCTCATGAATCATGCTCAGCAAGTTGAGGGAAATAAGCTTAGGGAACATGCTAAGCACAACAAAAATGCTAGGACAGGCAACTATGTGTACTCACAACAGAAATCGAGTGGTGAAAATCGCCCACAGTTTCAGCAACGGTCTTCAGCCCCAGCACCTTCATCAGCCAGTTTTCCATCCCCCAAGTTTCTACAGGATCAGAAAGGTAGGGCATCAGGCTCTAAGTCTCAGGGGAGTGTTTCAGTTACCAGAACCTACCCAACATATCAAAGTGTGGTAAGAACCATCCAGGCGAGTGTCGTGCAGGGAAGGATGGATGTTTTAGGTATGGTAAGACATGTCACAGGTTTAGGAATTGCCATTCTTCTAAATAGAGGCAAGGAGGTAACAATAATAGGGCTCAGTCTACAACTTCAGCACCAGCAGGTCGCCCGACTAAGCATGTTACTTAGACTAGTACAGGTGGTGATCAACGCTAAAATCAGGTTGTATGCTCTCTAGGTTCACCAAGATCAGAAAGGTTTTCCTGATGTGGTTACGGATACATTGTGAGTCTTTCATTTAGATGTTTATTCTTTGTTAGATCCATGGGCTACTCTTTCCTTCGTAACTCCATCTATATTAGTAAACTTCGGTGTCAGTCAAGAAACACTCTCAGAGCCCTTCTCAGTCTCTTAGAAATTGCCCTGTAATAGTCTCGCAGAAAGTCATCTCAACAGATCTTGTAGAATTAGAAATGGTAGACTTTGATATCATTCTAGGCATGGATTGGTTACATTCATGTTATGCTTCAATCAATTGTAGAACTAGGATCATTTGTTTTCAGTTTCCAGACGAGCCAATCTTAAAATGGAAGGGAAGTAGCTCAGTGCCTATGGGCCGATTCATTTCCTACCTTAAGGCTAGAAAGATGATCTCTAAGGAGTTTATATATCATCAGGTTGGGTTAACGATTCAAGTTCTGAGACCCCAACTCTTGAGTAAGTTCCAGAAATAAATGAGTTCCCACAAGTGTTTCGAGAAGATCTTGTTGGAGTTCCTCTGGAAAGGGAAATCAACTTTGAAATTGATCTTCTTCCCGATACCCAACCTATTTCTATTCCTTCATACATAATGGCTCCATCCGAGCTTAAGGAATTAAAAGAACAATTGAAATACCTTCTAGATAATGCTTCATCAGACCTAGTATTTCCACATGGGGTGCACAAGTATTGTCGTGATAAAGAAAGATGGTTCTCTCAGAATGTGCATTGACTATCAACAGTTGAACAACGCCACAATAAAGAATAAGTACCCTATCCACATGATTGATGACTTGTTCGACCAACTTCATAGTGCTAGTAATTTCTAGATGATAGACCTCAAATCTACTTATCATCAGCTCAGAGTCCAAGATAGTGACATTCCTAAAACAACCTTTAGAACTCGGTATGGCCATTATGAATTTGTAGTTATGTCATCTGGACTAACCAATGCTCCTGTAGTTTTCATGTATTTGTTGAATAGGGTGTTCAAGCAGTAGTTGGACTTGTTCGTTATCATCTTTATTGATGATATCCTTATTTACTCTAGAAATGAGGAAGAACATGTGACTCATTTGAGGGCTGTCTTGCAAACTCTCAAAGATCGCCAGTTATTCGCTAAGATTAGCAAATGTGAGTTTTGATTGCAATATGTTTCTTTTCTTGGGCATATAATGTTTAGTGAAGGGATCAGAGTGGCTTCTCAAAAAATAGAGGCACTGCTACAATGGCCCAGACCTACCTCTCCTACAGATATCAGAAGTTTCTTGGGTTTAGTCGGTTATTATAGATTGTTCGTGGAAGGATTTTCATCCATAGCTTCTCCATTGACAAAGTTGATTCAGAAAAAGGTCAAGTTCCAATGGTCAGATGATTGTGAGAAGAGATTCGCAGAACTATAAACTAGGTTGACTACATCTCATATTTTGACTCTACCAATTGACGGTTACGTGATCTATTGTGATGCATCCAGAGTTGGCCTAGGTTGTATGCTGATGCAACGAGGTAAGATTATATAATATTCTTCTAAATAACATAAGGTGCATGAGAAGAACTACCAAACTCATGACCTTGACTTGCTGCCATAGTATATTCCCTCATGATTTGGAGACATTACTTGTATGGTGTTCACGTAGATGTGTGTACAGCCCAAAAGAGCCTTTAGTATGTGTTCACCGAGAAAGAGTTGAATCTTCGCCAGATGAGATGTCTTGAGCTCCTCAAGGACTATGATATGAATGTGCTCTACCATCCTTCTAAGGCCAATGTAGTAGAAGATGCTCTTAGCAGACTATCTACGGGTAGTATAGCACATGTTGAGGAAGAAAGGAAAGAACTAGAAAAAGATGTCACCAGCTTACTCACTTAAGAGTTTGCCTTATGGACATATCAGGAGATGATATGATAGTTAAGAATGGGTCAGAATCTTCATTGGTAGCAGAGGTTTAGGAAAAAACAAGACAGTTATCCTATATTGCTTCAACTGTAGGTTGCAGTTCATCAGCAAAGAGTTGAGGTTTTCTCCCAAGGGTGAGATGGTGTGATTCGCTATCAGGGTCATTTATGTGTTCCTAAGGTGGGTGAGTTGAGAGTGCAGAATCTTACAGAATCCCATAACTCCAGGTATTCTATTCATCCAGGTGCCACTAAGATATACCATGATCTGCGGGAAGTCTTTTGGTGGAATGGTATTTAAATGGATATAGCAGATTTTATCACTAATTGCCAGCAGGTGAAGTTATAACATAAGAAACTAGGAGGTATGAATCAAGAGATAAAATTTCCTTCATGGAAATGGGAAGTGATAAACATTGGCTTTATTACACGTTTACCTGATACTCGCAAACAACAGGACTCCATTTGGGTGATAGTAGACATATTTACTAAGTCTGCTCATTTCTTTGTTGTCAAGACTACAAATTCAGCAGAGGGCTACGCCAAGCTTTACATTAATGAGATAGTCAGGTTGCATGGGGTTCTTTCGTCCATTATCTGTGCACCTCTCATTTCAACAAGTCATTTCAGAAAGGTCTTGGTACTCAAGTTAATCTTAGCACAACATTTCATCCATAGATGGACGATCATGCAAAGCGTACTATTAAGACCTTAGAGGACATGTTGAGAGCTTGTGTGATAGACTTCAAGGATTGTTGGGATGATTACCTTCATCTTATAGAGTTCGCCTACAATAATATTTACCATTCCAGCATTCAGATGGCCCCTTATAAGGAATTATAAAACCCTTAAGTTTCAGGTATTTGGAGTTAAAGAGAGCATGGACACTACGTTGTAAAAAGGAACGAAAAGGGCTGAAAAGAACGAGGAAACAAAGGCCTGAGGATCGTCGAGTCCACTTGGCGAGTCACCAAAGGGTCTTACTTCTCCTTTTGTTCCAGTGTGCTGAACCCTGAAGAAAATGATGAAGTCGGTGGAAAAAGAGAGCAGTCGGCACATCGCCGAGCAGTTCCTCGAAGCAGTACCATGCCACCCAATAACCTAGAGCATGACGATGCTAAATGATGGTACAAGACGGCGATGAATTACACCAAAGGTTGAATCACCGAGTTGATCGGCGATTTCGACTAATGACGCCGAATGATCCGCTGCAGCACAAATCTGTAATAACTGTGAATACTAGTTAGAGTTTTAGTTTTGGGTAGGAACATTTTTCTTATAATTTTTTACTTAGAATAGTACTTTGGATATTTTTTATCTATGTTTGACAGGGTTTTGGAGACTTGAAGAAGAAGAGGGTTTCATCTCCAAGGATTTGGACTTGGGTCTCTTGGATTCTTCATTCTTGGCTAGTAACAAGACTTAAATCTTCATACCTATTGAATGCAAGCTCATTTAGGTATAAATTTTTATCTCTTGATGTGTGGCTAAAAACCCCAATTCTTGGGGTGTGATTTAGCGAATATGGGTTAAGATAATTGTTGGGTCTTTCTTGCTGATAGTCTACTCCTAGTTTAAATGAGATTTCGTTTAGCGGTTGTGGATGAATTTAATGAATTTGTAGTCGCAAATACAAGTTTATTTATGTGTTTTCGACTTGCTCGAGAGAGAGGTTGTAAAACTAAAACTACTAAATTGATGGCTAGTGTGAGTGGGTCGACATGAGGTTCAGCTCGAGAGAGTGAACCCTAGTCCCATATCCACACACTCAGCTCGAAAGAGTGAGTGGGTTAAGGTGTAGGTTGGTCTTCATGCGGCAAGTGGGTGTCCGAGAGGAACACATTTGAAATAGGATAAGTTGCTTGAGAGAGAGCTAATCCCCTTTAAAGTCTAGCCTGGTCACAATTACTCTACGAATCTTCTATTGAAAGCATGTACCAAATAGTCTAGATTAACCCATATTCCTGTCACATCTCGAGGATTCCCTCTCATTATTTAGAAACCCTTGTTATTTTGCTGTTTTTTACTTACTTGTGACAA
>JAJOOG010048120.1:0-17230 GCA_029582565.1 Solanum infundibuliforme
ATTTGCAGCCACCGTGTGTCACTAATTTAGGCCACACATTTAAGTAGGTGATGCACCTACTTTTCCATTCAAAATAATTCTTGTTGGCTTGAAAGATTAGGCCTTGGACTGCCATTCTTTTTCATTTCTTCCCCTTTTCTTGGACAGATTGGGCCTCAAATTGATCACTGAATTTAGGCCTCCATATGGCCCATAAGTCAAAGAAGGTGATGCACCAACTTAGTCCTTTTAACTTGGTCCATACTTGTCACCTAGTAGCTTAATTTAGTCAAGTAAGCACCTCACTTATTTACACCATTTTCCATATCTTAGTTTCTTTACAAGATCTTAACACTAATACACACTTGACAACTTATGACTTTAATATCAAATATCACCTTTTACTATCTCGAGTTTAAATATTTTTTTCACATTCACTTTGTTGTATTAGTGTTGGAAGGTGTGGGGTGTTACAGTCTACTTGTGCAATGCATGAGTAAGATCCCAGAATCCTACCCATGCTAAGTAAAACTTCTTGAGTAGCTATGGTTCATAAATCATATTCTTGTTCATACTATCATATTATGGAGTAAGCCTTAACCAACATAGACCATGTGAGCTTATCATGGAATCCGGTATCTACCCCACACCGAAAAGGGGCTGTCCTACTTGCTTAAGGTAGAACCAACCTCTTAATTTAGATGGATCGACTAGCTAAAAACCTATGAGGGTACATTGCTATGGGATAGGGAGATTTCTTCTAGAAACCTAGACTCAACTATGGTAGAAGTTCTCCATCTAATGAGATACATACTTTGGGAACCCGGACTCAACTAAGGTAGAAGGAACCCATTTGGAAAGCAGGACTCAACTATCGTAGAAGCTTCCATCTCATATTCATATCCCCTTGGTGCTAAGCATTAATTCCCATAGATTACATATTCAGTCTTGAGTTAAGTTCATATTCTTGGAAGAATGTCTTGACACTCAATCCAACATAAAGCATACTATAGCTCATAGAATCAATAGGTGAAAATAGCTTTTCAACCTTAGAATCATCAAATTGTGAGAAAACCCTTCACATCATATCATTTTCATACATAGGTGTATAGATGAGAGAAACTTATCAATCAACACACACAATATCATAATCATACTCACTTTACTCTCAAAGTGTTCTCATATCATTTACAAACCCTCATAATCATACATCATTTCCCTTCAAGGACCATAGATCCTAATTAATCAACACATCTAGAATTTACTACATTAGACATGTATGATAACATAATTCAAGTAGTTCAAGTACTACATGCATAATTCAATCATATTCTACTTGCATCAATCAATACCCACACTTTAAGATCCAAAATGGGAAAATAGAGGAATTTATGGATTCTTGGGGAATTCATCTTAAAACAGTAAATAATCATCGATTAGATCATAATATAAAGTAAATAAATCATTAGAATCGTTTTTGAAGTGAATCCATGACTTGGAGTAAAACCCTAACTTTTTGGGGAAATTACAACTTTTGAAATTGAGTTTGGAGGGACTCCATTGATGAAAACTATGCATGTATGAAGGAATACCATACATTGATGAAGAATTACCAGGAATTTGAGAAGAAAAGTTAGATCCTCCAACCCCAGAGTTCTTGGTGAAACTTGGGTTTATTTTGTTATTTTGAAATAATAAGGAAGACAATTAGAATTTTGGGTCTTAAATCCTTATATACTTGCTCTAAATTAGTTTAAAACGACGTCATTTAATATTAACTAAAATAGGAAAACCCATAATATCCCTAAGTGAAACTTCCTTTTGGCAATTACAAGCCTGACCTATGACTCACAACCCACAGACCGTGGGTAGGACCACAACCCTTTCTAATTGAGTGTGGTCTGTGGCTAATTTCTGGGGACCTTGACCCACGACCACTACTCGTGAGGTGTAGGTGGACCTACGAGGCGTGGGTTGCCCTCGTGGGTCACTGCCCAGGTTACTTTTTGAGGCTTTTCCTCAAGGACCCATGGTTGGTCCTTGGGGTTTAAACCTTTGACGTTCTAACACGAAAACATGAATTTTAAGGTACGGGGAGGTACGTTCAAGGCTATAACCCTAACGTCAAGCTCTAGCATATCCGACTAGTTTCCGGAGTGTTACAATATCTCCGCCTTGGGAACATTCGTCCTCAAATGATTGTCTAGACACCGTACGGAAATAAAGACTTAAGACTATTAGCCCATCATGCATGAAACATCAAATAATGCACAATTCAAAGGAGGAAATTTCAGCTCCATCTCAATATAATCAATGCAACACAAGGAAGTAGGAACTACATCTAACAACCCATTATGCATGAAAACTCAACATTTCTCATAATCATAGGAGGAACTACCTTCTCCAACTAAAAGCATGCTCAACACACTACTATGGAGGCAATATGCAATTTCTCTCAAAAGCATACTAAAGCTTGTTCATCAACTCATCTCATGGTGTCAACTATGCAACTCATACTAAATGCACAACAAAATGAGGAATACATCATTCAGGAAAACTCATTTTCTTACTAAACATGAATTTCATCAAAAACATGCATAACATAAGGAAATCATTGGAAAAACACATATAACACACATGACTCCAAAACACTAAAACTCAAGAGGAATTACTTACCTCAAGCTTGAATAGGATTAGAAGGAAAGAGATGAGGGTATAGGGACTTCATATCGGCCTCGGACTCCCAAGTAGATGATTTCACCATAAAACCTTTACGAAAGCTATTTCTTATTTCTCAACCTTTTAACTTGCCGGCCTAGGATTTCTACCGGAATTTCCTCATATGAGAGACTCTCATCAACGCCCAAACTTTCGAAAGGGATAATGGAAGCCGGATCTCCAATACACCTCTTAAGCAGGGAAACATGAAATACCAGAGCCAACTCATTTGGCAAATCTAACTCATAGGCAACTTTCCCAACACGCTTCAAAATTTGATATGGGCCCACATACCGGGAACTAAGTTTCCATTTCTTGCCAAACCTCATCACACCTTCCATAGGTGAGATTTTCAAATAGACCCAATCATTAACTAGAAATCTAGATATGTCATGCCTCGAGAGCACCCCCTAGACGTGACCGGCGTGCTTAACCGCGAAAGGGTCTCACACAAGCCTCATAGGATACATGAACTTAAAAGCATAGGAAAATAGTGTAGAATTTAAAGCATCACTTTACAATCGAAGTCCCTTATAAAAATGAAAGAGAGACTATAACACTGTCTCAAACCATCTATAACACTTATTAACTCTTGAAATACAATCTTAGGGACATGGCCCTTACATAAGTCTAAAACATAAAAGTAAAGACAATAAAGGACATATGGTTGAGCCCTCGAACACAATGAGGACTCACCAACTTCTTCTTCTTGATCTCCTACGAACCTAGCCACGAGGATGGAATCTAATATCTCCAAAGCCTTCACTTATAGAAAATGTAGAAAGATGGGGTTAGCACAAAAAATACTAAGTATGGAAGCCATGCAAGAAAATCCTTAAAACATGCATAAAAGGGACAGTTTGTTTAAAACCATGATTCATGCGACTTTTGAACATCATCTTTGAAATAGTTGGAGAATGCAACCAATAAGGCAACTCACATACATTACATTATAACATGAGAGATATCATTATAATAACAAGCATAGTCCTCAACATCAACACAATACATATCCCAATCTTCACAATACATAACCTCCAATCATAACACAATGAAAAGTCAAATACCAAGACCATCCCATCATTAAGTAATCATCACATAAGCAACCCCTAAGAAACATTTGTGCAATGTATGGTTTGGCATCCCAAAATACCAACCCTACTAAGTACTCCTTTGAAGCTACTTTAGTCATGTATTTCATCTTTAGACCTCATTATAATCAATAGTCACAAATATGGAAATAGTCATGAACATTACTTGAATTTTAAGGAAAGTAGGAAAGTCATTCATAACAACTATCTATTAAATATACATGCATGCATTCAAATATCATCATAATATAAAGGAACCATCCCATAACATCCTACTAAGTCTACTTGTGCAATGTGTTAGTGAAGTCTCATACCCCCACTCCTACTAAGTAAACTCATTAAGAAGTCATAGTATAGTTCATGTCTCATTCGTTATCTTTATTATATAGGGAAAAGTTGCCATAACCAACAGAGACCGTGTGAGCTACATGGAATCCGGTGTCGTGTAACCCCACACTGAAACAAGGTGTTCTACTTGCCTAAGGTAGAACAAAATGTATAGCTATATGGTGGATCCACTAGCTAAAGGTACCTATGTGGGAACGTATTTATGGGATGGGGAGATTTCTTCTAGAAACCCGCCCTATTGCATTGGCGGAGGGGCTTCCATCTCATGAGTTTACTTTAGGTGACCCTCCGTATTGCATTGGTAGAAGGGCCTTTTCCTCATTGTCCATATAAACTCGGTGCTAAGCATTATTTCCCAAATTATACATCATTAGTCTTGAATTGTATTTACATGTGTGAAGGAGTGCTCTACCCTTCGTTCAATACAATTCATAAAATAGCTCATAGATTCATTAAAGGGAGAATTGGACTTTCAACCTTAAAATAACCATTAGTATGTGACAATAACTTTCACACCAAGATCATGTGCTCTCATCAGAATGGACTTTCAATCAACACAATTGGATCATCATGGTCATGTACATTTCATACATAATAATGTGTAAAGGTGCATATCAGAACTATACTTTAAATTAACACCATTAATACATTATGATCATGTTTATGCATGGAGTGTGTGTGTATAATTGTCCTTGCAATGATACAACAACAACATTATCATTATACACATTTCCCGCTCAAAGTGTTCATAAGTATGTACATAATACCACAATCATGCATAGTTCACAGTTATTGCATTCAAGGATCATAGACCATGTAAATTAACACATCTCACATTTATTATAATAGACATGTATACAATCATACTTCAAATGGTTCATTCATTGCATGTATAAGCTCATATACTCATTTTGTAGGTCATTTGGGTAAAGTCCTTCCACAATGATACCTTGTACTATTAAACATGAATAATAACTTCATAATATGCCCTTCAAGGGCTATGGACCAGCTCATCCCAAACATGTAGCAATAGCACATTAGATAAGGAAATACCATGATCCAACAATTCATCAATACCTTAATCGCATCATGATTGGCACTTTATACTTCAAGTATTCATAAACATACATATAGTATCATGATCAAGTCAATTCATGTTAAGAAGCATTATCCTAAACCAATTCAAGTCTAGGTGATCTAATCTAAGGCATTACAGGAAGAATTTCATCATTCTAGGAGGATCACATATAAACCTTCAATTAGCCTCTTTCATGGCATAACCCTAGAATCTTAGGTTAATCAAGAACACATGTAGAATTATACTAACATCAAGTAACTACATCATAATTAAACACCTCCACCTTTCTAGTGGATCAACAAGTTCATATACAATCTTCATCAACATATACAACCCTAGCAAATTGCCTTTCAAGGTTAATAATCAAGATCAACCCTAATTTCTAGAACTAACGATATCATGATTCAACAACATAATAAACATAAAAATAATCAATTGTTAAGCATCCATGATTAATCAAGTGACATCTTAGTTCACAATTTAGGAAGAAGGGGAAATCATGGGTCCACGGGTGATTTTTATCAAAATCCATCAATACTCCATTACACCAATCATAAATCACCAACATAAATCATAATAAACCTCAACTAAAAAATTGAATTCGTTTTGGGAAGAGACCCATGGCATGATTGAGAAACCCTAGAATTGGGGGATTTGAAAACATAATTTGAAGGGGCTTCTTGGTGATAGCTAACCAAGAATGAAAAGCATCCACACCTTAGGTTTAGATTCCCATCAAATTCATATGAAAAAACCCTTTTCTTGAAGCTCTATCTTGATCCCTTCCTTTGTTCTTCAATGGAGTCTAGAGAGAAGATTTTTGGGAGGGAAAGGTAGTTGGGTTTTGATTTGGCGGTTAGGGTTATAGTGAATTAATGACTTAGTTTTAGAGGTATATTAGCTTATATAGGTGATTAATTAACTAGTTAACCAACCTCCCTTAACCCCTAATTAAATACCTAACTAATTCCCGAACCCCTAACTTAAACTAAATAGATGGAAAACTGGCAGCATTCACGAGACCCCCATCCACGGACCGTGGATGGATCTATTGGCCATCAACCACTTCCGTGGTTAGTGTATGAGGCTTCATTTGCAAGCCTGCTTCAGGCCTTAACCCACGGAGCAAGACCAAAAGCCGTAGATTAATCTACTGGCCGTGGATTGCATCCGTAGTTCAAGGAATTTGGCTGTTTTTTGCTTTAAGGGGCAGCCTTGGGGTTAGGCTTTAGGGTCCCCCTCAAGGACCCTTGGGTTGTTCTTGGGGGGTCTTACCTTGACTTTTAACCCCTAGGCACTTCAACTTAAGCTTGGGAAATCAATATACAACCTACAACGAAACATCAACCTCAAAAACTCCCATGTTAGGCTCTAGTTTCACCTATAAGTTTCCGTTAGACTCTAGCTTGGTCTTACTAGTTTTCCGGGTTGTTACATTATCTCCCCTTTAGGAACATTCATCCTCGAATGACACTTGAAACACTGAATGGGATTAAAGACTCAAGACTAGCAGCCCCAAACATGCATGAAACATCACAATAATGCACAACTAAAAATACACTATTTACAATGTACACTTATTCAAATGATGTACCATCAACTCCAATTCAACATGTTCAATGCAATACAAGGAAGTATGAACTATATCTAAACTCATTATGCATGGAATTCTCATAATTAGTTATGTTCGAGGAGGAACTACCATCTCCAAGTCACAACATGCTCAACATACTCTCATGGAGCTCATATACCATTACTTCTAACAACAAAGCATTTTATAGAAGGAGGAAATTCTCAACTCTAACCCAATGCATGCTCATATATTCATCCCAAGAAGTTCAATAAGCAACTCATACTCAATGCACTACAGCATGAGGAAAATAATTCATATAAGAATCATTTTCATTCAAAGCACAAGTTTTTCATGAATCATGCATCATATAAGGAAGTCATGGCAACATATAAGCACATAACATCAATATTAGCTAGGCATACTATCTCCCCCTTAGGAGTGAGCCTATACCAACACTCCTAAACATCATCAACTTCATAATTATAGGAGGAACAACATTTTTCTCATTAAAAGCAAGCTCAACACAACAATATGGAGCCAATGTATCATTTCATCAAAAATACAACAAAACATGTTCATCACATCATCTCATGAAGTCAAATATGCCATCACCATACTAGAATGCACAACCACATGAGGAACATGTAAATCATGAAAAATCCATTTTATACTAAGTAAGAATCTTCCAAAACATGCATAACATAAGGAGGTCATGGAAATCTCTAAAATACTCATGATTCCTAGACATGGAACAAGTCCAAAAAGGTACTCTTGGTTTCAAGCTAGAATAGGAATAGAAGAAATGAATGAGGATATCGGAAC
Source organism: Solanum infundibuliforme (assembly GCA_029582565.1). Lineage (NCBI taxonomy): Eukaryota > Viridiplantae > Streptophyta > Magnoliopsida > Solanales > Solanaceae > Solanum > Solanum infundibuliforme. The sequence goes on from JAJOOG010048120.1 coordinate 7,610, forward strand.
TCTCAATCAATTTTTCTATCTAAGCACATGATCTCCCCCTTGGGAGTAAGCCCCTTACTAAGACCTCAAATACTACTCCTTTCAAACAAACCAAAAGCTTTACCAAGACTCATAATGACCTCACTAGGTTCTAAAAACTAATAGAGGTCTAATAATCATGCATCCAAATCTTACCAAGGTTAACAAAAGTAACTCCATGGGACAAGGAAAACATAGAACACATATGCCATTCAAGACTCCGCTATCAAGAAATGGGTCAAGGAGAACGTATCATCTAAGGCTAGAGGAGAAATAGAAGGGATCATAAGGACATTGGGACATCTCATGGGCCCTAGGCCACCCAAATAAGCACGTTCAACTAAAACCCTTACTAAAATACCACACCTCAACCTTTCATAAAAGCATTTTCTTATTCTTATCTATTTCTTAGATTGCTGGTCTAAGATCCCAATTGGTACTTCTAAATTACAGAGGTTCTCATCTAAGCACTCTTGCTCACAAGCAACCTTACCAACACCACTCAAAGTCTCATCTGAGCCTACCAAACCAGGAATAACCTTCTCAAACTCTCTACACTCTTTAAAGTGAGATTATCAAGCAAGCCTTACTCATGACCATCAAGGATACTCAATGACCTTACCATCTAATCACATTATCCCCCACTTGGGGTAAGCCTATACAAACTCTTTACAACATCACTTCCTTCAATTCTAAGGTCGGCGCAAGTCAAAACTAAACCTCCACACTCATCACACAAGATGATTCTAACCCATGGAGGATTACACTTCTATCCTCTTTTAAATGAGTTTACTCACTTAACCCCTCTAGGAATCACTTAAACACCACTATTCATCAACTCTTCCAACACACCATATAACCACAATTAACCCATGAATACTAAGGGCAATATCAAAGTTCATCATATCCCATTTGTCAAGTCGCACAAGACAAGTATTACCGGAATAGCAATAAACATGAAACACATACCAGAACCATTAAGAGGAACTTGCTTACTCTCTCTTCTTCTAACATTAAGCACCGGGAAATCTCTCGTTTGTGACCTTCATCACCACAACCATAACAACCCTCTCAACTCTACTAGAGTTGGATCAAGACAATTCTAGACCATTTTAACCCTTATCATCACCTTTGGTGGGATCTACCAACCAATCATATCTAGGTATTATCTAAGCACCCTACTCAAAATGGCCATACTTAAGATCAATCTTCAAAGATAACTAACTCTTTGAAGTTTGTCAACACCTACATTCTTCCTCCTTACTTTAACTAGGTGGTACATGCAACCCTCAAAGTCAACCTTAAGACAAAACATAATCCAAACTTATGGCATAGATCCTCCCCCCTTCCACTCTAGGATAATCTTATTTGGGGACTAACAAATTGACTATACGGGTTCTAACATCACAAAGGAACATAACAATAACATGACCAATCCATCCAAAGGATGACATCTAAATCTAGAATATCAAGTCCTATCTAGTCACATAGCCATCGCATTTCAACCAACTCCTTTTCCCTTGCTCCATGTAATAAGAGACCTTCGAGTAGTCACATCTTGTAGTCCACTGATTAGAGAGAAAAGACCTTATGGAGCTAAACTCTACGGCACGACTAGAGAATGAAGAAGTGAAGTTTCCTAACTTCCTATAGCGTCTCACTCATAGATGTGTTGCGACTCACATCGATGAACAAGACTCTACTAGACATGGTTTGAGACATCCTAAAACCATCCCAACAATTTATGCTCTGATACCATGTTTGTAACGCCCCGAGAACACCCCATAGACGTGACCGGCGTACTTGACCCTGAAGGGGTCTCATACAAGCCTCATAGCATACATGAACATAAAAGCATAGGAAAATAGCACGGAATTTAAAACTTTTCTTTACAATCGAAGTCTTTTATAAAAATGAAAGAGAGACTATGACACTATGTCTCAAACTATCTATAACACTTGGATTAACTCTTGAAATACAATCTTAGGGACATGTCCCTTACATAAGTCTAAAACATAAAAGTAAAGACAATAAAGGACATATGGTTGAGCCCTCGAATACAATGAGGACTCACCAACTTCTTCTTCTTTATCTCCTATGAACCTAGGAACAAGGATGGAATCCAATATCTCCAAAGCCTACACTTATAGAAAATGTAGAAGGATGGGGTTAGCAAAAAAAGTACTAAGTATGGAAGCCATGCAAAAAAATCCCTAAAACATGCATAAAAGGGACAGTTTGTTTAAATCCATGATTCATGCCACTTTTGAACATCATCTTTGAAATAGTTGGATAATACAACAAATAGGGCAACTCACATAAATTACATTATAACTTGAGAGATATCATTATAATAACAAGCATAATCTCCAACATCAACAGAATACATATCCCAATCTTCACAATACATAGCCTCCAATCATAACACAATGCAAAGTCAAATACCAAGACCATCTCATCATTAAGTAATCATCACATAAGCAACCCCTAAGAAACACTTTTGCAATATATGGTTTGGCATCCCATAATACCAACCCTACTAAGTACTCCTTTTGAAGCTACTTTAGTGATGCATTTCATCTTTAGACCTCATTATAATCAATAGTCAGAAATAAGGAAATAGTCATTCACATTACTTAAATTATAAGGAAAGTCATTCATAACAATTATCTACTCAATATACATGCATGCATTCAAATCTCATCATAATATAAAGGAAACATCCCATAACATCCTACTAAGTCTACTTGTGCATTGTGGAAATGAAGTCCCATACCCCCACTCCTACTAGGTAAACTCATTAAGAAGTCACAGTATAGTTCATGTCTCATTCGTTATCTTTATTATATAGGGAAAAGTTGTCATAACCGACATAGACCATGTGAGCTCCATGGAATTCGGTGTCATGTAACTACACACCGAAAGAAGTTGTTCTACTTACCTAAGGTAGAACTAAATGTATAGCTATAAGGTGGATCCACTAGCTAAAAGTACCTATGTGGGAACATAGTTAAGGCATAGAGAGATTTCTTCTAGAAACCTGCCCTATTGCATTGGCGGAGGGGCTACAATCTCATGAGTTCACTTTAGGTGATCCTCCCTATTGCATTGGCGGAAGGGTCTTTTCCTCATTGTCCATATCCACTCAGTGGTAAGCATTATTTCCAAAATTATACGTCATTAGTCTTGAATTGTATTTACATGTGTGAAAGAGCGCTCTACCCTTCGTTCAATAAAATTCATAAAATAGCTCATAGATTCATGAAAGCGAGAATTTGACTTTGCACCTTAGAATCATCATTAGTATGTGAGAATAACTTTCACACCAAGATCATGTGTTCTCATGAGAATGGACTTTCTATCAACACAATAGGATTATCATGGTCATGTATATTTCATGCATAATAATGTGTAAAGGTTCATATCAGAGCTATACTTTCAATTAACACCATTAATACATCATAATCATGTTTATGTATGGAGTGTGTGTATAATTGTCCTTGCAATGACACAACAACGACATTATCATTATAGACATTTCCCTCTTTATGTGTTTTTCTGTATGTACATAATATCACTATCATGCATAGTTCACATATATTGCATTCAAGGATCATATACCATGTAAATTAACACATCTCACATTTATCATAATAGTGATGTATACAATCATACTTCAAATGGTTCATTCATTGGATGTATAAGCTCATATACTCATATTGAAGGTCATGTGGGTAAAGTCCTTCCACAATGATACCTTATACTATTCAACATGCATAATAGCTTCATAATAGGCCCTTCAAGGGCTATGGACCAACTCATCCCAAACATGTAGGAATAGCACATTAGATAAGGAAATACCATGATCCAACAATTCATCCATACCTTAATCTCATCATGATTGGCACTTTATACTTCAAGTATTAATAAGCATGCATATAGTATCATGATCAAGTCAATTCATGTTTAGAATCATTACCCTAAACCAATTCAAGTCCAGGTGATCTAATCTAAGACATTACATGAAGAATTTCATCATTCTAGGAGGATCACATATAAACCTTTAATTATCCTCTGTCATGGCATAACCCTGGAATCTTAGGTTAAAAACAAGTTCATATACAATCTTCATGAACATATACAACCCTAGCAAATTGCCTTTCAAGGCAAAGAATCATGAACAACCCTAACTTCCAGAATTAACATACTAGATAAAGAGATATCATGATTCAACAACATAATAAACATAAACATAATCAATTGTTAAGCATCCATGATCAATCAAGTCACATCTTAGTTCACAATTTAGAAAGAAGGGGAAATTATGGGTCCAAGGGAGATTTTTATCAAAATCCATCAATACTCCATTAATCCAATCATAAATCACCAAAATCAGTCATGATAAACCTTAATTAAACAATTCAATTCGTTTTGGAAAGTGACCCATGGCTAGATTGAGAAACCCTAAAATTGGGGGATTTGAAAACATAATTTGAAGGGGCTTCTTGGTGATAGCTAACCAAGAATGAAAAGCATCCATACCGTAGGTTTATTTTACCATCAAATTCATATGAAAAATCCCTCTTCTTGAAGCTCTAGCTTGATCCCTTCCTTTGTTCTTCAATAGAGTCTAGAGAGAAGAATTTTGGGAGGGAAAGGTAGTTGCGTTTTGATTTGTGGTCTAGGGTTATAATGAATTAGTGACTTAGTTTTAGAGGTCTATTAGCTTATATAGGTGATTAATTAACTAGTTAAACGACCTCCCTTAACCCCTAATTAAATACCTAACTAATTCCCAAACCCCTAACTTAAACAAAAAAAGCTGGAAAACTGGCAGCATTCCCGAGACGCCCATCCACGGACCGTGGATGGGTCTACTGGCCGTCACCCACTTCTGTGGTTGGTGTCTGAGGCTTAATTTTTAGGCCTGCTGTAGGCCTTGACCTACAGGGCAGGAGCACGAGATGTAGAGCAATCTACTGGTCGTGGATTGCATCCGCAGTTCATGGAATTTGGCAGTTTTTTGCTTTAAGGGTCAGCCTTAGGGTTAGGCTTTAGGGTCCCTCTCAAGGACCCTTGGTTGGTCCTTGGGGGATCGTACCTTGATGTTTAACCCCTAGGCACTTCAACCTAAGCTCGGGAAATCAATATATAACCTACAACAAAACATAAACCTCGAAAACTCACATGTTAGGCTCTAGTTTCACCTATTAGTTTCCGTTAGACTCTAGCATGGTCTTACTAGTTTTACGGGTTGTTACAAAATCCCTATACTAACATCTGCATAAGACTTTTGCCAACTTTGGGCCGTTCTCAGCCTCTCTCTAATGAGTTGGACTTTCTCAATGGCCTCATAAACTAGTTCGGGACCAATCAAAGCAATTTCAGCTACCTCAAAACAACCAACTAGAAACCTACATCTCCTACCATACAAGGCTTCAAAAGGAGCCATACCGATACTTGAGTGATAACTATTATTGTAGGCAAACTCTAATAATGGCAAGTGGTCATACCAATTACCCTTGAAATCTATAACACATGCTCTCAACATATCTTTTAATGTTTGGATAGTACGCTCCACTTACCCATAGGTTTGGGGATGAAAAGCCGTGCTAAGCTTAACCTTGGTGCCTAGCCCTTTTTGGAATGACTTCTAAAAGTGAGAAGTAGATTGAGTACCCCAATCCAAAATAATAGATAAGGGAACCCCATGCAACTTCACTATCTCTCTTATATAAAAATTGGCATAGTCTTCCATTGTAAAGGAAACTTTGACGGGAATGAAGTGGGCAGATTTTGTCATCCAATCTATAATGACCCAAATGGAATCATGTTGCCTTCAGGTGCGAGGCAAACCCACAAAAAAATCCATATTAATCTCTTCCCACTTCCTAGTGGGGAATGGTATATTTTGGGATAAGTCTCCCAGGCTTTGATGCTCAACCTTAACTTGTTGACAATTAGGACATTTGGGTACAAATCTCGCAATATCCCTCTTCATATCATTCCACCAATAGACTTCCCGTAGGTCACGGTACATCTTGGTGGCTCCTGGATGAATAGAATATCGAGAATTGTGAGCTTCCTCTAAAATTTTCTCCCTCAACCCATCAACAACCGAAACACATAACCGACCTTGGTACCCAAGCAACCCATCCCCCCCTTGGGATAAAGCCTCAATGGACGTTTTGAGTACCGACTCTTTCAACTCAACCTATATAGGATAAAGGTCTTGCTTAGACTTTACATCCATCACAAAGGACGATTTGGAGCGATTATGGACTATGACACCACCCTTGGTGGAATCCACTAGTTGAACACCTAGCCGAGCCAACCTATGCACATTATGAACCAATTCTTTCTTCTCATCCTCTACATGAGTCACACTACCCATGGACAATCTACTAAGTGCATCCGCTACCACATTAGCTTTGACGAGGTGATAAAGGACACTCATATCATAGTCCTTCAACAATTCGAATCACCTCATTTGGCGAAGATTCAAGTCCTTTTGACTTAACACATATTGTAAGCTCTTGTGATCGCACATGAACATGCACCCCATATAGATAATGCCTCCAAATTTTCAAGGTAAAAACAACCGCCGCTAACTCAAGGTCATGGGTAGGATAATTCTTCTCATGGACTTTAAGTTGCCTTGAAGTATAGGCAATCACCTTACCATGTTGCATAAGTACACATCCCAACCCAACTCAAGAGGCATCATAGTATACTAGGAAACCATTCGTACCCTCCAGTAAGGTCAACACCGGAGCGGAATTAAGTGTATCTTTCAATTCTTGGAAATTCTTCTCACAAACTTCCGACCACACAAAATTAACCTTCTTTTGAGTCAAAGCCATCAACAGAGAAGCAATGGATGAAAAACCCTCAACAAACCTCCTATAGTAACCGACCAAACCCAAAAAGCTTGTAATGTCCGAAGGAGTTGAGGTCTTGGCCAACTGTTGACCGCATCCGTCTTTTTAGGATTTACCTCTATACCCTTGCTTGACACAACATAACCAAGGAATGCTACCTACCTTAACCAAAATTCACATTTGCTAAACGTTGCGAAAAGTCGATGGTCCTTAAGAACTTGCAATACAATTCTTAAATGGCCAACATGTTCATTCTCATTCCATGAATATATCAAAATATCATCGATAAACACTATCACAAACATATCAAGATATTGTCGGAACAATTTATTCATTAATTCCATGAACGCCACTGGAACGTTAGTCAAACCAAAGGACATTACTAGGAACTCATAGTGACCATATCGTGTTTGGAAGGCCATTTTGGGAATATCAACCCTCTCACCCTCAATTGGTGATAACCCAAACAAAGATCAATCTTGGAGAAATAACTAGCCCCTTGAAGTTGGTCAAACAAGCCATCAATTCTTGGAAGAGGATGCTTGTTCTTAATGGTCACTTTATTCAATTGACGATAATCAATGCACATTCTAAGAGACTCATCCTTCTTTCTAACAAACAACACCGGATCACCCCATGGAGAGATGCTAGGTTAAATAAAACCCTTGTCTAGCAAATCCTTTAGTTGCTCCTTCAACTCCTTTAACTCCGCCAGAGCCATTCTATAAGGAGGAATGGAGATAGGTTGTTTATCCGAAAGAAGGTCAATACCAAAATTTATTTTCCGCTCAACAGAAATACCTGGCAAATCATCGAGGAAAACTTCTAGGAATTCATTGACTACCGAAATCGACTCTAGAGAAGGGGTTTCAGATTCAACATCCCTCACCATAAAAAGATGGTAAATATACCCTTTGAAAATCATCTTCCTATCTTTAAGGCAAGAGACAAATTGACCTCTAGGCATAGAATTCCCCCCCTTCCACTCAAAAATAAGCTCATTTGGAAATTGGAACCTAACCACCTGAGTCTTAGAATCAATAGAAGCATAACATGCATGGAACCAATCCATACCCAAAATCACATCAAAGTCTAACATATCTAACTCCACCAAAGTAACTCTATGAGACAAGAAAATGGAACAACTTCTATAAATCCTCTTAGCCACCACCGAGTCACCAATCGGGGTAGAAACCGAAAAAGGTTCTACTAACATTTCCGGGAGTATTTCAAACTTCATGGACACAAAAGGTGTCACAAAGGACAAAGTAGCACCGGCATCTAACAAGGCATAAACATCAATAGAAAAGGCTTTAAACATACCGATCACCATATATAGGGAGCTCTCTTGGTCACCTCGGGATTGATGAGCATAAAAGTGGTTTTGCTTTAGCGTATTGGAGTTTGAACCAGTTGGAGGAGCTTGCATATCCTCTCTCCCCTTAACCTTGAGCATTGGACAATCTCTCATCTTGTGGCCACTCTTCCCACGACTATAGCACGCATCCAAGCCAACTAGGCACTTGCCTTCACATTTTCTACCACATTTTGCACAATTAGGCCTAGAAACATAAGAACCACCACTATTACCTCCTGGAGGATTAGGGTTAGACACCCTATCCTTGTTGACCCTTGGAGCACTAGAGGAGCCTTGGTTGGAGAACCTTTATTTGAACCTTGATCGACCTTGTCCATCGGACCTAGCATTGGAGAAGTTCCCATCACTAGTTCTAGCTCTCTTCGTCTCCCTATTCTTGTCCTAGAGTTTCACATCCTCCATTTGTTGGTCATACACCATAAGGCATGAGATATACATATTTTCATGAATCATTGCCGAACGACATTCTTTTCTCACAAATCTAGATACACCCGGCAAATACCTATTCATCATATACCTTGAATCTACCACCAAAGCCGGAGCATACTGTAACGACTCGGAAAATGATAGAATGAACTTGAGCCTTGACGTTTGGGTTAGTGGGAGCTTAGGTTGATGTTTATGCTATTTTAGAGCTTAAATTGAGCTAGGTAGCATCCTAGGGTGCAAGCAAGGGCCTAGGCTAGCGAGTTAGCCTAGTGGACTGCCCAGTTGACCAGCCTTTGGGTAATCCCACTGGAACAGACGGGCAAGGGGCAGATTTTTAAAGTTACGACTTTTAGGGTCAACTTCAATTGATGATATCTTTTAGCTCAAAAAGAATTAGGTGGACCATTAACTATCCAATTAAAGGTATCTAAGTCCTCTTTGCAACGCTGCCGAGTTTGCCCTTTTCCGATCTCAGAGTAAAACGTTATGCCCAAAATAGTTAAGCACTGTCAAAAAGGATGAGCTTAGACGGGTTTAGTGAAAAATTTTAAGTTTAACTTTGTGGGTCCTTAATTCCTTTCCTAAGTTGAGTCCCTATTATTCTTTACCTTTCCTATCAATTATAAAACCCTTTTAGACCAAAATTCTTACATTTAAGTCACTCCATTTAGAATTAAAACGAAACCCACCTCCTCTCAAATATTTCTCTCTCTACAATCCTCCATTTAAGAAGGTCAAGAACTTGGAGCTAGGGCTTCGTTTGAAGGTGGTTTCTTCAACAATTTTCTTGGGGAATCTTAACAAAGGTATGGTGACCCTTGATCCTTGATTATCTTTCCTTCAAGGAGTCCATTAAAAAGGGTTTCAAAAGTCTTCAAAGAACAAAACTTCTATTTTCTATTCTAGGTATGGGTT